>JAYMTA010000182.1:0-35876 GCA_036897625.1 Pelargonium cotyledonis | reverse complement strand
TGAGCAAACTAATCCAAAGTAAGCTGGAGTAAAGGGGATCGAACCCTTACATGCTGATTCTCTGAACCAGTGCTTTACCACCTCAAAAGACTCCATAAATTCAGAACTTTTTCTACTTAAGATACACGAAATTTTTGGGAAACTACTCGATTAAATTATTAGTCTAGCTTAGATTTTTCTATAGTAAAAACCTATGAATACAAATAAATGTAAATGCAATAAGCTCGGAATCCTACTTACCTAATTGTGGACTAAACTAAAGTAAAGGAGAGCATGTACCACTGATTATCAGATACTTAGTTGTGTATCTTACTTTAGAAATCGGTGGGAATATTGGGAATTATGAGTACAGTTAGTGTCTAAAAGGAGTCCTGGATCTGACTGCATAGTAAAAGCATACGAAAATGGGGTTCGATTTACATCAATAAGTGCTCAACTAATTATGGTATCCTATTCTTACTTATTCTATCTTCTATACTAATTAAACTTGTTAAACAAAGCGTCTGCTATTTATTTAAAACCCGGTAAACTTTATAAAGCAATGCAAATATTATAGCCCGTACTCATACATATAAACTTCCTCCTTTTACAACTTAAAAACCGGATATCTTATAGTTTGCTGATAAATCCTAAAGAAAAAGACACTCTTGTTTAAATCCTTAAGTTAAGGAGGGGGCCCCTCTGAGACTTGTGTATTACTTGTATGTAAATCTACAACTTTTTTTAATACAATGAAAGCTTGATACTTGGTTAATACCAGTTCAGTATACTAATTTGACAAGAATTCACATAGTTGAAAGAACTCACTTGCTAGGATTCCCATTCTCGTCGGTTTTAGATTTATTCTTGAGGAGTGTTTAGGAATAAGTATCCTTATTTTTGTGATTTCTCATCATAATAGCTTGTTCCCTAAAGTTTATACTTCCTCTTGCCATTGGTTTTATTATATCTTGTAACCTAGAATTAGGGCCGTACCTCTTCTTAGTTACCGAGCCTGCTACGGAGTCCCTTAGAATTTCTTTCTTCTTTAATTATCTATCAACAGAACAGGACTCTAGTTATATTATATAAACTTCGACAACAAGATTTTCTTGCGCATGCTCATAATACTACTAATGGTGGCTAGTACTCATTTTTAATTAAGCGAAAATATTATTTTGACTTTTCAATTGAGCAAAAGTCCTGTAAGGCTATAAAGAGACTTTTTGGAAAAAAAGCATAGGTAGATAAACCTACAACGTATTTAATCTCTGTACTGCTGTAGGCATAGAATAACAAGAAGTAAGACAAGGGGAAACCAAGGGACATGAATACCCCTTATATAACAAATAACAAGTCTTACTTAATACCGTGAGCTTGACAAAACTCATACGAAAAGTCTAACAACCAAGGATATATTAATTACAGAAACCTTATTTCTTTCCTGACTTCTACTCTGTAATATTCTAATATAATCTTATTACTGATTTATCTATCTTAAGATGCTTATAAATTTTGTTATAATTGGGTGAGATATAGTGCGAGAACTCCTGACAAAATCTACTCTTTTTGTTTCCCAGGAGTAAACTAAACCCTATTCCGTGTTCTTCATTATGTCTACTGATATGCTTTTCTTGTGTTAATACTAGTGTACTGTACTTCAATCTTCTTTTTTATCTGGATTGGTTTTTTATACTTAACTAGGCAAGTTCCTGTATGTTCTAAAGCTGGCTGAAGCTTATAGAATACTCAATTGTGAAATTCCTGATCAACAAGACAGAGACATAGAGTGTGTATTATACCTAAAACAGGAAATTAGAGGGGTAAGTGTTGTATAAAATAAATACTGAACGGCCCTTCTTGATCGGCAATACTCCGAGTTGCTTTAAGTTCAGTAACATGATAGTAGAGCACAGAAATAAAACAGAACTTATAATCTGGTATTCTTCTTCATATGAACTCTATAAACAAAACTAGATAAATTCCTATTATCTGAGTCTATCCTAGCAGTAAGGACATCGCTCTTACTTGTGCATTAAAGAGTTTTTTCTTGAAATCAGGAAACCTAGTCTTATCATTATTACCAAATTTCTAATACCGAATTCCTGCAAGGGAAAGTAAAGTGTAAAAATCTAAAACCTGGGTACAAGAGGAATCCTCCCTTTGCCTAAACCACAACCTTGGAACAAAACAAGAAATAAAGAAACTTTTTCTAAAAATACAGCCTAGACCTCGATAAAAAAGCAAAACTACGGTCCTATATCTAAAGCGCGTATATTCCTTGACTACAGCTAAAGAGTAAAAATGGGATATACAAAACTTCAATTTACAAGATTACTTGATCGTATGCTTTTCTTCACCAGGCTACCTTAATTTAATGAGGACCCATTTAGACTACTTTTTAAAAAGATTTCTTAACTGCCATAAATGTACGAAATAATATCCATATTAATATTCCACAAACTGGAAAGTTAGCAACTCCTCATTTTTTATTTCAATACTATTTAAAACTTTCAAAATATAAGAGAACCCGTGTCAGGAACTTTTGCTTCGTATGCGCCGTCCACTCGAATTTACCTCTAATTTATATAAACCGCAGCTTACACGGGATATCGTCCTTAATATACAACTTATATATAAAAACCCCTTTTATTTAACTTTATAACAAGACAGAGCTAACGCCTACTCATCTTAAGAGTTCTTACTTCGGGCATTCTATTAATGGGATACTCTTTTATGAACTCAGGGAAAAGGGGGAGTTCTCGAAAATGCTAATAAAGCAGCTTTGAGCCTTTAAGATTTTATATTATGCTAAGTTTTCATCCGTATCCGTGGAGTCTTATCTTGATTCTGTAAGGAGTCGTAATATATAAGTTTATTTTGATGCACCCATGTAGTTGAGAAAGAAATCTCAACAGACAAGGTAAACTCAAAAATTTGATATAGAAAAACACATGTTAGTGTTAGATAGGTCCTAAGGTAGTCATCCTAACCTCTGTTTTTAAAACCCTCATTTGTAGGACCCTCTTACTATGGGTAAACCTTAACTCTTAACGCCTTGAAAATGTAAATTACACTTTTTATAAAGAAAAAGTGGACTTAACCTTCAAACTTTGTCACTTGTAAGTATACTCTTGAAAAAATTTTATTGATACCGAAGCATATTAAGAATTGCTCCAGCTAATATGAGAAATAAGAAATTTCTTTCTGTATTAGAAATCCTCAATGCTATAAAACTTAATAATCTAGACTTCTTTTTAGTTCACACAAACCCTAATTGAAATCCTTAAATAACACGAGTCTTAAATTTTTGCTGTCCAGAAGAACCCCTTCAGAGTCTAAATTCCTTTGTTTAAGCCGTTAAGCAATTTTACTACCCACTATCTCTATCAACGCATTCTAAAAAACTTTTTATAGATAAGCACATTGGTCTTACAAAGGAATCCGGCCAAAGTCATAATAATCATTAAAGCTACAAGTTATTTCTGCAATTCGCTCGCGGGCATATTTCTTTCCTGCCTGGCAAGATGTTTTTTGGCTCTAAGAATAAGGTATAACTTAGTCTTTGTATTTTAATTCAGAGTTTGACTTACTACCCGTTTATAGAGGATCCCTTTTAACTTTTTCTCATCATATACTTTAAAAGGAGTCCCTTGAATAGGTAGAATTGCTTTGGATTATATTTCATACTTAGTGTAATTGTAAGAAATAAATAAAAAATTCTAGAGTTTTCTTAGCTACATATAGTGATTTTATATTATATTCCGTATAGTAGGAAATCCTAACTTATCTAAAAGACAGAGTTTTCATATAGAAAGTGAAGCGAAAAAGAAATCCCTGGTCAGGGAAGTACAAGTACTACGGGTTATAAAGTATTTGAGTTCAATTGTGGACCAACCAAGATGTTCTATATAACATAACGAAACTTCTAAGTTTAGGGTTGGCAAGCGGGATCGAAACGGAGTTCTACTTGTGCTTGGACTAAAACTCATAATAGGGGAACCCCATTTCCTAAGTTATTAGGGATTAAAGAATTCTTACTTTTATCGGGTCTTCCAGGCATTATTACGAGGTCTCTGTATTTTACTGCTGGTATAACAATATGTTTCATAGAATAAACTTCCTTACAATCCTTATTACAATACGAGTAGTATATACTAACTAGCTCCTCCTAGAGCCTTCCTCAAAAAGTGGAAGCTTAGAGTCAATTTTTAATTAACAACTTTCTAGGAATCTGCCATATATTTTAGTTATCAGGAAAGTGTCCCCCTAATATACAGGACCTTACTCGAGAAAAAAAGAAAGGAGAAACCTTCATGCAAAGCAAACAACTTATAAAAATGGGTGGTATAAAGGCAAGCATTTCTGCATAAAGTAAGAAAACAGACTACTAATTATAATGTATTATTGCACTAATTTATACGGTATTATAAAGAACAGTAATTCTTCCTTTATGAGCCTTTTCATAACTACTAGGCCAGTAGAGTCTCTTCCTTATTACTTAAATAAAAATTGCCTTTGCTGCTAACCCCCAAATTAAGATTTTTGGAGTAGGATGTTTATTGCTAATCTAATGGAGCTCCTTTGTTTGGTTAATGAAACTCTTTTATTTCAAATTAAGTTAGGAAGCCAGTAGACACCAAAACTCTGGAGGTTAATAAACTAAAAGAAGCGCTTGTTGTTATTTTATATTATCTTGCCTAAAATCTGCTATTTGTTATGCTTGGGAAGTCTTACTTGAGTCTTTTTGAGGTTCTTTTCCCTGTCTTTTATGAAACTACCGCGATTCGGTGTTTTCGGTAGTAGTAATTTACTATTTCCCATACCCAAGAAATCCTTGACTTAGGGTCACTAATAGACCCATTTTAATATATAGCTATGCTAATTACAGGTTTATAGAATATCATAATTGTATAGCAGGAGACCCCTATTAAGAGAGTGTACCTAGATGATAGGTAATAATAGGTTTCGACGGTAGCTGCCCTAGGAAAATTCGCAGTATTTCTATAAATAATACGGGATCCTACAAACACGAATAAATAAGACTTCGTTGTGACAAGGACAAACTCCTGGAAAGGAGTAGTCTAGATTGGGTTTATTTGGTAATTGAGTTTAATGAGATTCTTAGTTATGTCCCAAAGTTACTAAAAAGTAATCACATATACAGAAAAGTGGTTTAATTTGGGTTGGTAGAACATTGGAGGAATCGCCTAATGGTCGTAGGTTCAAGTCAAAGCTTACGAAAAAAGTAAAAGGAAAGAATCAGTTAAAGGTAATTTCTTTTTTAGTAGACTGATGACTAGGAGAAGACGGAAGAGGAGAGAACTCTAGCTTTTCATATAGCATTATTAATTACTTTTTTCTTTGCGGAGCAATATACCTAACGAATTGTTTAAATTGATTGTACTTAAAAAGCTGTGACCGGAGTTGAACCTACAACATTCACGCACACAAGAAGTTAAGAAGTGCTTAGTTTTTCAAGTTAGGAGGCGGGCAAGGGCTCGAATTCCTGTTTAGGGTTTTCTTTACATTATTGTTCTGATCATGCCAAGGATTTTACTCGAGTCCGGTATGAAGTCAATGTCTATAACATTATTATGATACCTGTGATATAGTATTGAAATATTCTTAAAAAACTTTTTATACTTAATAAATAGTTAATATATAGCTACAGGGTATGGCGGCCCTCTATCCAATTTAGATTCTGCGGCAACGACAGGCCTTGCAAAACAAAGTGGAATCCGTTTTCTAAACATTAAAATTTTCCTCATTAGATTAACAGAGTCCTTACTTTTTATACGATATTCTGAGAATGAGAAGGGATGCTCCAGGAGGCCCCTTAAATAAATACCCAAATTTCTTATAGTAAGGGACCTTTTTAGATTTCAATATAAGAACGAGAGTAAATCAAAATACCCCGTGTGTAGTCATAAATACATAGTATAATAGAGTAGCTATAGTAAGTATATCCCTTAGAACCCTTAGAACTTAGTACTAAAGCTAGTTATATAAAGCCCAGCCAAGATCGGTAGAACATCCTTAGCTCTCTTGTTAGTAAAGGAACCTTAATATACCACATAAGTAAGCAAAAGAATACTTGTTGACTAGAGCAAAACTAAGTTATTTAATCAATTCTTACTAAGATAAAAAGCAGTTTTAACGTATATGGCCCAGATAAAAACGGTACCGTTGGGATGTATAACTAGTGCGGGCTGTCCTATTTCCTTAATTCTGAAAACAACTCCCTAGCTTGAAAAAGCATATTATAGGATTTTTGTGAATAGCTAAATATAGCTAGGTTACTGCGGGTATGTATAATATTTAGTCTCTTATTTTACTCGACTCCATCGTAAAGAGCAGACCCTTAACATGGAGTAGTGTTATTACTAGGGTGGTAATTAGGATATGATTATGATTAAAGAGTAGTAAAAAGGCTCTCGCATTGAGCAAGTAGAATAGTTTCTAGATCGTGTATTTTGTTTCTGCCCTTGAATTGTTGAACTTCTTTCTATTGGTATGATGGGTAAACTTCTTTGATTTTATGGCAAGTATTCTGATCTTTCATTCAAGTACCCCCTTCTACGGCTTTTTGATACTCAATTTGTGTTGATCTTTTATCCTAAATACAAATATATTACATTATCCTGAATACTTGAGTTTTAGTAATTCGTTAGAGTAAAGTAAGTCCTTTTATTTCTTTGGAGTAGATACACGTGGTAAGACACTCGTTTGTATAATAGGAAGTCAAGGGTTCGAATCCGGTTTATTACAAACACTTTTTAATTACTGGGGTTTAAGAGAGAGCTCTGAGAAGCGGGTTTGTTAATTCTACTTTAGTTCTTGATTTTATTGAAAAAAGCATTGTAATAAAAACCTTTTACCTGTCAAAAAGACTGCATTCTCTTATACTATTAGCCCCCTTGTAATTAGGAATTTGTTGGTTTCTTCTAGCTAAATTAAACTTTTAAGTTCCTTTTTTTATCCAAGTTTATAGAAAAGTTTCATTATCTACTTTTTTCATTTTTATATCGCAAAAATTCCTTAAAAAATTCTTAATTCTGATGTCCTTTACAAGGAGCCCCCAAATCGGATATTAAAAGCAGAATAATCAGTATCAGCGTTCCCTTGGAATTCATAACCACGAGAAACTTAAATATCTTGTAGGAATGCGGGCCAACGCCCTAAGAACTTACTACTCTATAATTTGCTCTTATTAAGAAAATAATCAATTCAGGAATAAACAAAGGGGTGCTTACTAAACATACCACTCCTGGTCCATTTCTAGGAGGATGCCCGTTGTAATATAAGGGTTCGAGCTTTAATCGGTTACCTTGTAAGATCAGGATTAAATATTTGTTCTTGTTCTTTGTTTAGTAGTGTGAGAAAGTCTACTCTGCAAATTTATACCTTTCTATAAAGACTTTATCAGATGAATACCAGGATCCGAGTTTATTTAAGTCCCTAGCTATAGGCTCTGTCCTGATTAAATACCCTCTCTTGTGTTATCTATCTGTTCGCCGCTTTATATTTTATACTAGTATCCAAATAAGAATTCTTTAACCAACCAGACAAAGAATCCAGTCTTTTAAGGATTCATGATTTACTACTTCCCACGCTTCCTTTACTTTTTTGGGGTAGTTACAGATTACTTAAAAAAGGAGGAAGTCAACAAAGAGAATAGGAATTTAGAACTAAGACAACAAGTAATTAAACTCGATAGAGCACTAGGAAAAGTAGCAACAAGTACAAGGTTCAACACGGTCTTACAGAGGATAAATAGGCAAGAAAGACTCTCGACTGTTGATGTTTAGGCTCTACTAAGAAAGAAAGGAAAGGGGGGCTAGTTCTCATTACTTGGTTCAGTAAAAAATATGTGTGTTAACCAAGGAACCCTTTTAACATGTGAAATTACAATAATGAGGTACCTTGTATAAAAAGGTTTTTACTTAAAAAAGTTCCTTTACTAGAATAATTCTTAGTAGTTAATGCTACCAAAAAGGGATTCCTCTTTATTTAAGTATATTTAGCTTAAGCTTTTTTATTGCGGAAACCCTAATCCTGTCAGAAATTCTAAGAAGGGCCTTTTTAGGTCTAGTGGCTAAGAAACTCTTTAAAAAAGTAGCTGTCTTAATCTTAATACTATAACTTAAGGACCTCCTACGTAGAATTTGCTTTCGTTTTTACTACGCTTGGTGATTTAAATCTTTCTAACCAGACCTACCTACGTTTATTGTATTATTAACTAGCCTGAAGTTATGATGTCCTATTAAAATCTACTAATACAAAGCTATAAACACGTAAAATCCCGAACTAAAGCAATAAGAGGGTCCTTCCTTTCTATAAGAATAGCTGCTGGAATTTAACTACTATACCAAAAACTTTTGTAACTAGGATATCCACTAGAGCACCAAAGCACCCCCGTGTGAGTAAGATTTTAGAGTCTTTATAACTTTTGAAAAAGGGGCAAAGGTTAAAAAATTAGGTATACTAAGCTTTTGTTAAGGACACTTATGCGAATACAGCTTTCGCCGAGTCCAAGTATTTCTCTGTTTTATACTATATGTGGGATACAAAGTTGCTTGCTAGTTTCAATAATTTTTCTAGTAGTAAAATAGTAAAAGCTCGGTAGACATTATATTTCTAGACTCGGGATTCCGTTTGGTTTGAAATTTAGTCAAATTGGGAGGGCCCTACTAGGAATAAGTCTGCTATATGCGGGGAGAGACCCCGACCCCCTTTTTTGAAGTAGAGCCGGCTTACTTGGGCAGCGATTAGATCTACAACTAAGCTTCTTTTAAAATTCTTGGGATATTCAGTATTCTATAGTATATTGTAAATCCAAAAAGCAAAGTGAAAACCCCTTTCTGTGTAGTCACAAAAGATCTAAACTGGATTCTCATTGGTTTTTAATAACATTGGATCTAAAAAAGTCAAATCATGGAGGAATAAAATGCACAGGGTTTATACAGTAGCTATCCGGCATGAACCTTTGTCACGTCGGGTGCGGCGGCTTTTATTTAACCTACAGGGGCAACAGGGGAGTTGAAGCACTTCTTAAACCTTCTTATTTCGAGTGGTTAAAGCATTGGTTCGTGGAATCTCAAGTCATTGGTTCGAGTTGTCTCGGTCCCGAGAAAAGGTTGTGAGCTCCTTTAGTGTATAACAAAAACTGCTTAGAGATAGACGAATGCTTTTAATAATTAGTAACGAAGCTGTAGGTGGTTTACGGGTGCCCGATAGAAAGAGTTAGAATCTATATGTTGAACATACAATTAATTACAAGAATATCATAAAGAAGATGTCGTCTAAGCCTACCCGTCCGGAGTTAAAATGGATTCTCCTTTTATCTAATTTCGTTTTCGAGAATGCATTTTCCAAGCCTCCCGTAGCTTTTCATAGTAGGTATATAACTTATTATATGTGATAGAAGTTAGGGGGCGCTCGAACTAAGCTAAGATATATATATCTTTTTTTAGTATAACAGTCGTAGTGAGGTTTAAAACCTCTCGTCCTAAACTTGTTTTAAGGGCCATTCCATAGCAAAATCTTAGGACTACTCACTCTTGAATTGAAGTGTTTATTGCAGTAAAGAGCACTTTCTTTGTGGGATTTAGGTCAAAAAGAGGAGAGGTTTTCTAGTCCTTGTTGGCTCTTATATGACGTATTAAATTCCAATAGCTACCAAGCTCTATAAGGAGTAAAAGGGCTCGGGTATCTCATAAATTGGCTATAGAGCAAATTCATAAATAATATTAATATCTGCACTGCAAAAAGAAGCTCGAGTTTAAAGTTAAAGAATTTTATTAAAAATGCATTACTAAGTTTTATAGGTGGTTACAAAAAATTCAATAATGAGCAGCCAGATAATACAACGTAACAAAATCAAAAATATGCAATAGAATTCCGCTCTTAAAAGGTCTCCCTTCTGGTAGAAATTAAGTGGTCCTTAGAGTTTTCCCCTCCTTTTATGCTTTGTAAGATTTGAAGACTTGAACCCACCTTTTCTTTTTAGATCACTCATGAGTTTATCATCATTTACTCTACTTTGATACTCTATATTTCTAAATATTTAGTAGAATACATAATTGAGAATTTTTGAGGCTGATTAAGGACTGTCCTTTTTTTAAGTGATGAAAGTTTTTTTACTGGTAGCATTTACTAAAAAATACTCTTTGTTAGTATATTATTGAGACAAAGACCCCGGTATTGTTCCATTTTTTATGATGTAATTCTCGTACAAACCCCAGAAAATGCTAAGTAAATTGAAATAATTAATCTTGTATCGGTGGAATTTCCCCCAGAATCCCCTAGGCTCTTTTAGACTGGAAATCTAAGATCTTATTGACTAATACTAGACTTTTAATTAGATAGAATCAAATCTGTAGCTTTTTTATCTCCCGAGTCCCTTTTTAATACACCATAGAAAAAAGACTTCTTGTTAAAACCTAGCTTTTTAATTTCGGCGTAAGAAGGCTCGAGTTTTAGGAATATAACCTAGACCTTACCAATATGTATATTTTATAAAGTATTCCTGTTATAATACGGGTTCCTTCTTGCATTATCAAACATTATAAAAAGGGTTTCCTTGTATATAGGCACTCCTGATAGATATATAATTTCAAACTTTTTCGGATATGGAAGGAAGGGCGGGTTCTAGGAAAACTTATAAAGATTTTTTGAGCGATGTACCCTACGCTTTTGGTCTTAATTTAAGGAATAGGAGTATTGAGGATACCTATACACTAAGAAAACATTCCTAATTTATAAAGTAGTGTCCTTAGGGCCCACTTGGGTTATAAAGGAGGACCCAGATAACTTAGAACTTTATCCTGTATTCCTTGGCAGGTTATAGAATTCCATAATAACTAATCGAAGTTAATTTAAAGTAATACCTGATTGTATGATATTGAAACCAACTTATTCAAAACTATTACACTGCTTTTTTTTAGCGTAAGGGCCCAGAATCCTAACGCTACGCTTCAACTTAGACTTTAATTCATTTTCTTATGGAGTATATATCAGAGTACTAATAGAGAGAGAGAGTCCCCTTAATTTATATCTAACTAGAAAATTCCATGGAAACCCTGCTAAGCAAGAAAGTCTCTACAAGCTCAGCATTAAGTAAAATCCTGTTTATTTCCAGCTCTCAATTACTTGTAGTAAAAGTTCCTAATGTATACGGGGTCTAACCCTTTAGTTATAATTTGTATTTATCGAGAATTTCTAGAAGGGGCCTCCTTCTTCTTCTCGTGTACCACAGCCTGCCGGGGATTGCCTAGATTTTAGTACAATTCTTAATGGGGTACTTATTCATAAATGTTAAAGTCTTAGTCACGCTATATAGAGGTTTGTCCCACTAACAAGCAGGGGCTCTATACTCTTTCTTGGACTCTTGGATTGGGGGAATACGTAAAGTATAAATTTGTATATCTCTACTTTAGTCAACCCTTTCTTATTCTTTTGTTAACTATTTAACTGACTACTTCTAAGTAAAATTAGAGTATACGTTACAAGATTACCCCCCAAAGGGCCTCAGAGAAAAAGAAAACGCTTGCCTTTTAAGCTAGTTTATTCTCTTAAGTTTTTACGTATCCGTACGTAAACAAGAAGTCCTCCCTTAGAAAGAATCTATTTACTCAAATTCGTAAGTAAAAACCCATACTTAGAGCTATTAGCTTTTACAAGTTGAAAGATTTCCTCCTTTCCTTATGTTGAATCTCCTATTAGACTAAGAAATCTCTAAAGTTAAACTTCTTAAGAGAGTGTAACAACGGAAAGTAATATTAATTAACAACAATAGATGATAACGGTTCCGTACTCGGGCCGGGTTATCCTTGATTTGCTATAATAACTATAGTCCTTCTGTTATCTATCAGGTTTGGATCTAAAGATTTAGAGTAAAGCCCCATCTACGTAATGGGGCGGGTTAATCTTTAGTAGGGTTTCTTTTTAAGAGACTGCGTTAGAATAGAAACAAGATATGTATGGACTGGTTTAGGGCAGCGTGCTCTTTGCTTTGAAACTAATAACGTAAATCCCCTTGAGAGATATGACGATGGTTCGAATCCCGCTATTAGGTAAGGAAAATTAGTGAGAGTTTCATGAATCCACAGTGCACTAAAGCATTCCATCCTTTAATTTAATATATTTTAATATACTATGGTGATGAATCAAATTCTTTACTAAACTAAAATGACAGCGAAAACTCTACTGGAATATCTCTTAGTACAGAGTGTAGATTTATACAATTGAATAGGGGCTTTTCAGATGTGTATTATCGGAAAATTTTGTATTCCTAACGAGGGTTACTTTATACTCTGCAAACTACATCCCCGCAGGTTATAGTTTTCTTAAATTCTTTGAATAAGCTTTTTTTTTCAACAAGTGTCAATTCGACAAAGATAAGAGACTCGGTTTTAATACGTCGAGGCATTATGGAACTTTTGGGAATGTGAAGTTTTTCTTCCTGTACTGTAGATATTCCTTCGCCCCCCCTCCAGATTTACTTTATTTATCCTAGTCATAGGGTTACTACTCAAGTTCAATTTGTTATTTCCAATGGGCCCATTTTGCTAGTCATAGTATAATGAATGCAACAAGTAAAAAACTAGCTTACATTACTTACATTAGTATTTTACGCTCTCGTCGGAATATGCTCTATTCTTTTTAATTCGATTTGATTTGCTTACTCCTAGGTGACGGTATGGCCTGAATATAAAGAATGCTTTTAGCTGCTTAATCAAGAGATTCTACGAGATATTGCAAAATAATATATCTTATAAAGCTTTTAAAGTCACCTATCAAGAATAAAAAGTAATTTATAACAAGAAAAAACTATAATCAACTAAGCAAGAAACCCCTTCTAGGATTGAAAGAGTAAGCCCCCTATTATAGGGAGTGGATTCCTTTAATCTAGTCTAGATGCTCTGAGTGCCTATTAAAGTTGCACCTTTATCCTATTTCTTAATCAGACTCGTTAGTAAACCCTGTGAAAGTTTAACTTATGGGGTAATGCTTTTAGGGTTATGACATACATGCAGAATTTGTAGCGAATCACTTTTCTTTTTATTTAATGAAAACTCTTCCGTGTTTTTGCTATATGGGAAGCCCAGGCTCGGGTGCTCCACCGTAATAGATTAGAATTATAAAGCCCCCTAATTTTTGAAGTTGTGAAATGGATTCCGTTCATAGAAAGATATACGGGGGTTTAACACAAGAGCCTGTCAAAAAAGCATGTTACTGAGCTGGGGGAACTCCTATACCCCCAAAAAAAGAAATAAAAGAGGATCTAATTCTTTATCCAAAGTCAAGCTTCCGAGTATTTCTTTTGCATTAACTTTAAACAAGTCCTTTATATAGCAAAACACCCTCTAGTAGGCTCGTGAGCCTCTGAATCCAAGTATAAACTTCCTTGGTTAGACGCTCTTTGATGACGCACTTAATAGGTATAGAAATATAACGCAAAAGTAGAAACATACGTATAAGGAAAAGCCCCTTTTCTATTTGACTACAGGAAAGGAAAGGGCCTTGTATAGCCCCTGTTTTTAATTGACAGACTCTAATTTCTAATAAGTTGTTTTTGAGTGATTACTATTTAGTAGCGTGCGTACACTGTATCCTGTTTAGCTGCGTAGGATAATTCTTAAAAGTGTCCTAGATTTCATGCAGAAACCGTACAACCGGGATAATTCTAATTGCTAAATGAAAAAACTGAACTATACTTACAAATAGTAAAATGACTAGGATTAATTGTTCAAAAATAGCTATAATGTAAACCCATAATCTAAATAAAAAGCCCTTTGAACTTGGTTTTTCATATTGGTTACACAACGCAACTCACAGGACCTCCTTTGAAGAGTAGCCGCCATTATAAAATAAACCTTTAAATATAAGGAGGAAGGCCCCAGTTTAAACAAAGTAAATACACAAGGCGCCCTCACATCTAAACAAAAGTCACTTGCCTTAGTAATATTTTAAGATAATCCCTGTGTATCATTGAATATATACCACTTGCTTGCGGTTACACTTAACTTAAGTATATCCCCCTTGTAACCCTCTATATCTAAAAGAGGCTCCAGTTATTACTAGGATTGCGTTTCTAGCTAATAAAAATCTAACTAAGTAAGTAAAATTAGTGGAGTTAAATGATTAAACAAGGGCCTTATTCTTAATCACTAACTCAGATATTTGTACGTTCTATTACCCAAAGCAGTTTTATAAGAGTAAGGTCTTTGTTGTGTTAATATAACAGGAAGGGAGTTCTACAAAAATACGTTAAACCCAAGCTCCATCTGAACTGAAAGCTTTAAATTTAAGTTAATGCTTGGTTGTAATAATTATAGGAGAGAGTCCCCGTTTCATAAGGAAAGGGAGAACGGTAAGTACATGTTAGCAATTGAATAACGTATGTTTTTGTTATGTCTACTAACTAAGAATTTCATATCAGCAGGAAAAGTAAACTCTAATCTAAAAAAGCATTTAATTTCACTTTAATAATCGAATGCATAAGTGAAATATAACCCAAATTTAGATATTTGTTCGTACTTAACTTAAGGAAGAGTAAGACTTCTGTCAGTCACAGCATCCCTTCGATTAGTGATATAAGATATAAAAAACCGTACATTTGCATTTACACCTGTTCTGCTAAAAATAAAGAATTGATTGTACGTAGTATAAAGGTTCAGGTTACTACGGGTTAACCTTTTTTTTATATTTATATGAGTATCTGATTCTGGAGTAGATTTAAAGAATACTATTCAAGGGGGTCCAGTAGAGACGCTTTTCCATTAGCTTATGCTTGACTTTCTAAGGTATGGGTACAATCTTTTTTTAAGGATCTAAGGAACTTTTAAGAGAGGGTTCTTGACATAGAATAAAAGGGATACTTTTAAGGCTCTTCTATTTACTGGTTGTAACAATTTTGATGCTACGAATCCTACAGATTTTGGAGATTCTAATCAAAACTAAATACATAAAATATGTATACCTCGAGGAGTCCCTACTAAAAACTAAAAGTGGTCCCCCATTAATAATAGATTTGTGGTAAATTCCAAATACCGAAAAGGTTACTACGAAACTATACCTCTGAAAAAGAAACCTTCTCATACGCTTTGTAAACTTCGAAGATATTTAAAGGTTAGGTCTATACTTCTAATAAATACCATTAAGAAGAGGAATTTAGAGAACGGGTTAGAGTTTCAAGTGTATTCATTTTTATATCCTAGCCACTAAGATAAAGAGACTCGTTATGTGAGGAATCTTTAAGGTTACCTTATTATCGAGAGGATCCCAGTTTAAATTACAACTATTCCTTTTTTATTCTTTGAAGTGTATCCTAAGTATATAACTGCAAGCACAGGTCTCAATTTCCTGGCCATAGAATAGACTCTTTGTGTATTTCAGAAGTTCCTAACTACTATGTTAGAACAAGGTCGAATAAAGTGTAATATATAAAAGGTAAGTCAGACTTTCTTAGCTTACT
This sequence comes from Pelargonium cotyledonis, assembly GCA_036897625.1. Classification (NCBI taxonomy): domain Eukaryota; kingdom Viridiplantae; phylum Streptophyta; class Magnoliopsida; order Geraniales; family Geraniaceae; genus Pelargonium; species Pelargonium cotyledonis. The sequence continues at coordinate 20,416 of JAYMTA010000182.1, read as the reverse complement.
TAATTTTGAGTATCTTGTAGCGCTACGCATTTTTACGAAGTATATTCTTACACAATAGGATACTACTGCTCCCTGTTTCACTCAATTCCTAACAATACTGGAATATCTTAATTTTCCTCCATTCCTGACTTTAAATGGCTAGGCCTGCTTGGAGACACACCCTTGGTTTATTGATTTGAGACCAAAAAAGCTTAGCGCTTCCTGCTTATATTTTTTATATCTTGCTACTCTTTCCGTTAAAACCGAAAAAGCATAAACTCCTAATTAGAGCAGTACCCATTCTGTTGGTTAAACCCCAGTCTTTTGTACTTTTGCATACTATATAGATATACATTAGTTAGTTTACGTTTGGAGAACTCCTTTTTACTAAAACTCTCCTGTACTCGCTTCGGGGGTTTTCTCGTTATGCACTCGGTATCCACTTTCTTCATTATAAAGGTATAAGTGAAGTAAGAATTCGTTCTTAAATTGATTAGGTATCCTATTTTCATGCGGAAAAGCCTTCTATGAACAACGCATTCAACAGCGATATCCTAGTTGGAAATCCGCAGGAGTAACGAAGAGACTGAGAGACTGACTTTAAAGAACTCTAGAGCAAGAGAAGAAAACTTTCATTAATAGTGAGTATTCGTATATAGAATAAATGTAAAGTGTAGGACTCCTTTGCGCTTAAGAGAAATCCAGAAATTAGATTTTAAATAAAGCACGTGTACCGAGTGTTACTAGATCTTTAACCCTTAAGAAGAGTCAAGCTTTTTTAGCATTAGCAAAAACTCTCTTAACTTATAACAAAAATTATTATACATACCTCCCTATCTTTAAAAGTTATCGACTAAAATCTTTATTCTTAAAAACGAATTAATTCTAGTCAAAGATGCCTATTAGGGGGTTATTACACACCCAAGTCAAATAAAGGCTCCTTTTGAATGAGGAAATAGTAGTCTATCCTGTGCTTTATATTATATATTATTAGGAGAAAAGCAAAATTATAATACGCGACTTGAATCCACGATATCTTTTTCCATTTCTATGGATTTACTTACCAAGTATATGCCTTATAAAACCCCTTATTATTGTGCCTAAACCCGTTAAGGTTACTCTAACTTGTTTTCTATTTTATATAATTTGGTCAAGAATTCAAAACCTATCTTATAATAACGCAGGACAAGAGTTCATTCTAAGTATTTTACAAGGGGCTGGCTTCTAACAGACTCGTAAATAATTTGATATTGTGTATTGATATCTGTACTTCTATCCACAAGTTTATAAGGTCAGCAGCTTCTTTATGAATAAGTCTCCCCTTTTTTAGTGATCTCGTTAGGTTCACTTTCAAAAAATATGTAATACAACTTTTTCGACTTGCATTGCACAAAAAAAGAAGTAGTTTATAGAAATGCGTCTTTTACGCGCTTGCTGCTATCCTTATCCTTAGGTTTATTTACATATGGCTTTGCCTTTATATCCGATTAATTAATAACACATATTTGATTTTTGATTGTTGACTCCCTATTGCGGATGACTTTTAGCACTAAGTTTTATTTATAAGTGTCCCCAAATCCTTTCCTTTAGCGAGCAACTAGCTTCAATCTATTAGGAGACTCTCTTCTCTAAATTAAAAATGTGAATGCGTAAGGAACTTACACTAGAAAGAGGCTGCCAACCCCTGTGTAAATCTTAAAGGTTTAAATCGATTCGTGAAGGTTTTGTTTATATCAATAAAGGACTGCCGGGAGAATAGCCTAGGATTAAGGTAAGTTTTTTAAAAGTGTCAGTAAAAAAAGCTCGAGGTTTCTTTATCTTTCTATTTAGGTTTCCTAATTCTGTTTAGTATGAGAAGTTAGTGGCAGAATTCTCCTTCGAAATGTATTTTGTACTTTTTTTTTAACTGCCGGCAAATGCTGCTTTATACTTTGTTTGTGTTTTTAGATAGTCTGCTAGATAGTTTTTCTGACACGGCCCTCAATTGCGTAATATAATATTTACTTTATTACAACAACCGGAAGCTAATTAGTCGATAAGAGCCTTATTCATTACTTAAATAAACATTAATTTTCATTTATCCATAATTTTTACCAGTTTCAATCACAGCATATTATTGAACGAACTTATAAACAAAGACCCTTTTTGGAACCTAAAGCTAACCTTAATAAGTTCCGTATAAGCAGCAACCTTTCTGTATCCATGTGGTGCTAAACTCTTTGTCAGTTAGGACTTAGTGTAATGCGATAAATATTATTATTACTCTTGGGTTGTATATGAATTCAAATTGAGAATCCCAAAAGGGTCAACACATTTACAAAGAAAAAAAAAACATAAGTAATCTAAAATAACTTAGGGTTTAGAGGAACTAAAGGAAGCTTCTGGGGTATAGAAGTTCCAATCCTATGCAATAGGGTCTAATTTAAGAATATGCCCCCTCTTTTGTGTACTACTATAAGAATTTAATTTCTTACTTAATTCAACTGATTTCGTATAACCTTGTAGGACTTGAAAAGAATTTTTACTTAAGTAAGATACCTTGCAAATCTTTGAAAGAGTCCGTTATTCCTAGATTAAATATATTTGTTAGCTTGTTTCTTAAATAGTCTAAGTTTCTGTTTCTAATACAAAAACTTGAAATGAAGGAAATTACTTATAACACTGGACTCCTAACTTTAGCCTTAATTTGATAAAGAGCATGGTGTGGTGTGGGGAATCCCCTGACTTTGTACTCTTAATACGCATTTATATTATTTCTGGATTATAAGCAAACAAGTTTAGACAGGATAACGGCGTGCTACTCAGTACTTTACCAGTAAGACTTTTTAATTAGCTATATAAATCCTTGAACTTCGTTGAGAAAAGTTTACTAATTAGAAGCTCGGTCGACTAAATAGGTTAATCTCAGCCCTAGCCTTCGCTATAGTTAATGAAAAGGGTATTATAAGAAGAGTCGAATTTCGCTTACTCAAGATACTAAGCTTTCCACTTCATTTCTAGTAAGGAATCTAAGTTATGTAACTAGGGATTCTATTCATAAGCGGCAATCTTGTTCAAAAAACTTCCTACATGTCACTACTCTAAGCTATTTCAGCATAATCATAATTAAGTATGAACTTTATGCACCACTCAGGGATTTAGACTCGGATATAAAACAAGATAAAAAGAGAGTTATCTTAGAATGACCGGACGCGTAATTAGGAACCAGTCGCATTCGAACCTTTGCATGCTGATTAAACTAACAAGTGCTTTACCATTTCCAAATACTAAAAAAAATAACTACTACCCTTGACTATAACGAGTGATTATACTGATCAAGTAAGAGTATTTACGAACACGCACCCTTATACCTTGGCCCACGAAAACCTATCAACAGATTCTCCTATTAGGTCAAGTGGTTCCTCATGGATTTCTCTAAAGTTTTTATTTTTCATTCATTGTTTTGGATATTAGTACGGTTGGGACGTAGTCGCTTAGTCTTAGCAAGAAGAAAGGATTTTTTACTTTTATGATTTCCTGGCCAATATTCAGGCAATTTCATACTTGGAAAGGTGTATAAAAGGAAAGAAATTCTTGGATTTACCAAGGGGAGTACTATTGAATCCGGAAATCCATCAAACTAGGAAGTTGACCAAAACATTCAAACTTTTAGGAGCTCCCAATATAACGCAAAGTCCACTTACTATATATTGCGTTAAAGAAATTACTAGGCAAAGGGATAATTCGTACTTAATCTTGTTTTCTTATTTTTAGTATCCTGTATGTAAGTCTATTTCCGTATATAATTCTACTAATCAGGAAAAAGTAAAGTTAATTTTTTTTTTTTCCAAAAAAGAGACTTCTTTCAGTTAAGGAAATTCATGTATATAAGAAATTCCCCACATCTGTTATTAGAAGTTTCCCTGAATTAGCGAAGTCCTTGTGTATCGAATCTAAGCGGGGTCTAGATGTAGATGTTTGAACTCGCAACTTCCTTTAGTTCTTAGTTTTTTGCTCTAGAGCAAGCTTGTGTATAAGACGCTCCGAACCCTTGAATATAGTAGAAAAACTAGTGCTCTACCAACTATACCATTAGTTAACAAATAAAGGTTTTGTCAGCTAAATATTCTTTACTTCAAGCGGGTTGGTACAACATGACAATAAGGATTTCCGGGTCAGTGGTTCAAATCGTGCCATTTAGAGTTACCTATAACAGGATCCTCTAATGTAAAATTAGAATTACTCCGGTTACGTTACAAAAGAACTCTAAGGAACGAAACAGACTCAAATAGGTTTTGCTTATGGGATTGAACCTCAGACTATTCCCTAAAAACTGGGTGCATAATGCAAAGCTTTTCTCTCCCCAAAGAACACTTGGCTAATTATATAAACGATTTCAGTTAGAAATTTTAGTTACTTACTAGACCATAATTTACTGACTTATGTTTCCACTACTAATTAATATACCGTACAAAAGGCATTTCCTCGACATTATCATAACTCTGATTTATCCCTACACTATGCCCGCAAAGGCTCTATTTTTGATTCAAGACAACCCCTCTTTTTTAGGTTGTCGAACAAGTAAAAGGCTCTTCTTTATTGAGAGTACCGGGGGTTTAACTCCATAAAATAATAATAATAAGTATCCGACTCTATTCCTACTCGCTGCGGTCCTGTAAAAAAGGGGGTGTTTAGAGTTTTTAGTACAGTCTTATATCTATACCTGAAATAGGAGACTCCTACTGAAATTATCACACTTATATACTTATCCAGTATATTCCTAAATATATAGTTCAAAAGTCTTTCTTGGTAATATGCAAGTAAAGGCTCTTAGATGGGTATAACTAGCATTTTAAAAAATCTGATGTAACGATATTTATATAATAGAGTTCAGTAGTGAATGCTGCGTTGGATAGGGGAATCTCGTGACACCCATAAATACCAAGGGAACTCAATAGGAAAGTAGCTGTGTAATTAAATATTTTTAAGCTTCTTGTAACTACGAAGTAAACTTATAAAAAGAGAGCTTGTTTTACTACCCTTTTCCACTTATACAGCTAAGGATTGAATTAGGATAGGAATATGCTTGGTTTTCTATGAATTGCTCAAACTTATGTAGTAAAGAATAAAATAATATAAAAGATACCTTTTTACTTGACTTGATAATACTAAACTCTGTGTCTAAATGTCTAAATACCTCATACCTCGCCACTAAATTCTATTTAGAAATACACCACGGGAGTCCAGGAAATCCCAGCCACTTATAGGAATACCGTAGTAATATACTTCCAATACCAGCCCATTTTAGAATCTGTTAGTTCTTTTGTTGACCGCCTCTAATCCCTTTTTTTCTGAAATATAGTATATTAGCTTACTGAGTGTCTTCTTCAGCTGGTAGCATAATAAAATAAGGTCATAGCATCCCCGAAGTTAAAAGGACTTAGTATTATAAGTGGTTTAGCAAGGAATCCCCTAAACGAAGACAGAGCCTAAAATCCCAATCTTGCGAGTCAGAAATATGACTGTAAGAGATATCCAGATATATGGGTACTTCCCGTACCGTACTTTCTAGATTCTAAAACTTAAACTTGGGTAGAATGTGGGGTTTACAGCCTATTTAGAGCGATACTTAAAGCTTTGTCTATAAATTGCAGTCTTAAGACAGGAATTTCTTGGAATGCCTGGGCTTTTTTTAAGCAGTAGACACAAAAAGAGTCCTTATTTCCTTATTTATCGCGAGGAATTCTCTACAGTCACGTATGGGGGCCCACTCTCCCCAGCTAGGATATAGCCTTAACAGCCGCATAACTTACAATATTTTTTAGCTACAAGGTATAAAACGAGGATCCTCAACTCGAGTAAAAAAGCCGCTTTCAATTATATTTTGAACTACTTTTTCCTTTTATGCACCGGATATCCAGCCCACAAACCTCCAATTCTTAGAGTTCCTACTAGACAAGCAAATTGTAGGATCAGAAATAGTTTAAGATATATAGATAAAAAAGAGAAGGGTTGTCATTATAAAAAAGGAGTGGTGTTTAAGTTGAATTGATAATACAGGGAATTTTAGTGACATCAAATTTTTAGTAGTACTAGGAGGTTTTGTCGGGCGGGTTTAGTATGTATAGTATCCCCTTTTTATAAAGATTTGGCGTATTTTCGGTAACTAAATTTCACGGTTGCCTTACTGAGGGATCCCTATAGGAAAATCTTTCTTATAAGATTTACGTTAATTAGGCCATACTCTTAGAATTAAGTAAATTTGATCGAGACTTTTTTACTCCGACAGGGCCCTTTTTAGGGGAACAATAAAATTTAGAGATAAATCCTGCTTACTTAGGTGTCTAAGAGGGACTTGAGAAAGAAAATCCTCCCTTTTTGGTTATGCTGAAGTTAAGGCCTTTAGCCAGATTCTGGTTTACAATACTTAAGCTTAAGTACGAGTCTTGGACCATCTTCCTATAAAAAAAATTATTTGGATCCTAAAGCAAGGCGGCGTACCCTATAATCTACAACTAAATATCACTCAAGACATGTCAAGCAAAAATTAAGGTTGTCTTAAAAACATCGTGCTTGAAATTTTCTTGTTACTTTTCACAATAGCTTAGCTTATCAATACTATAACTCTAAAAAGACTAGGTCGGGATATAAGGGATCCCTGATAAAGAGTATAATACAAATAGGTGGAACTTCTTATTCTTACTCGATTTACTAAAAGTCCAGTAAAAATAGTTTAACTAAACCGTAATAGATCCCAATAAAAACCTAGATTCTGTTCAAGTAAGTGCTAAAGGATTCCTCGAAACTAAATAAAACAGCTCAAATTTTTCTGGGAATACCCGGGGAAGTTCCCTAAGAGTGTAGTATGTGTCCGCATTATCACAGTTATAAAGGACTTTGACTTCCTAGTATTCTACTCAGCTTATAAAATGAGAATCTATTAGAAAAAAGTACTTAACATTCAAGGACCCTTTCCTTATGCTTGTGTTTTCCCGGTTAAGCTTCTTTTTGGGGCTTCCTTGTTTCATTTAGAGCTTTGACTTCCTTCCTTAACTAATCTGTAGCTACTCAAAGAAGTAAGACCAGAATCTGTCAACAAACCCAGCTAATCCTAATCTCAATAATATAATTCACTGAGGAGAAAGTCTATTATAGTATATAGTATGAAAGGAAGTGGTGTTGGCTTGGCTCTGAAGGAACTGAAGAGGGGAGCTTGCTGTGAAGAGTAGGAAATTAGGGATAGAGAGCCAGAGGTCTCATGAAGAGTACATGAAGGGTAAAGCTCCTAAGAGTATATTAAGAGCAAGTACAAGGACCGATAAGGGAGCTATCAAGATTGAGACTCTCCGTCGAGTTACCCTGGCATTGTATACAGAAAAAACAACTTGTAAGTCTGGATAAAGCTATCTGCTAAAGCTCATTATTACGAGTCTAGACTCTTTTTATCTTGTGCAAGAATCAGAAAGGCATTTTACTGGGATTTACCTCTTCCCAATTGGGAGCTCTTTTCTTCTGCGTATTGTTAGCTAAATCTCAAAGACTTCATTTTGATCTGATTTTACAGGCTCCATGCTTGTGGCTGATCGACCACCTACCCTGAGATTTTTGTGTGACCGTCCTTTCGATTGCGGTCCTTTTAGGATCTCATAAGTCCTAGGAATGTCAGAATATGAAACTCCTTGACTTCTCTTCTTTCTATTTTTATTTACTAAAGCTTTAGATCTTTATACTCCTTTTATATTTTATAGTGAAACTCTCCCGAAAAAACTTTACTAAGTTACATACAAAACAAGCCTCTAAAATCTAAGACTTTACAAACCTATTTACAGTTTTTCTATCTCAAAACGTGGAATATCCAAGACTGACTTAGAATTGTACCTGTTTTTTAACTCTTCAATAACTCCTCATCAAAAGGAAGGTAGGAAGAAAGACCCACTACACAAATACAAATAAGAACCACTTATTCCAATATTCTAATCTTGAGATTCTATCATTATAAATTTGCAAAATCCCGGTTTCTACTTAGGCTTGCCCCCTTATTCATACAAACTAACAACAGGATAAACCCCTCCTCTTCCGCCTCAGTTCCTTCAGAGCTTGTACTAGTCTCCTCCTCACTTCGTTCCTTAATTTACGGAATTGAATTCCTTTAAGGCCAAGAATAATTAAGTACTTTTCCCTAGCTAAAGACTTAGCCTTCCTTAGAGTAGCTTACAAAGGAAAAAGGGAATACTGAAAAAGCACCTCTTCTTTATTGAATATGCTTGCTTTACGCCAAGGTCTTACTTTGGATACCCCTGCGTTTAGATAAAGATAATAAGTGTTTGTAGGCTTTGCCGATGGCCTTAAATCAGTACTTTCATTCAAAAACCATTAACGAGACCCCCGGATTCCTTATTCCTATACAGAATAACACCCCAAGTCTTCTTGCCCATCTTCTTATTCCTGACTTTCTTAATAACTATACCCTTAGCTATATCTTACCTATAACCGGAATTTTATCCTCTTAGTCATACCTTTTTAGAGCTATACTTCGGCTCTGTATTATCTTGATAGCCCTACTAAAAATACTTGTAATCTTTGTAGCTTTCCTTTGTACTAACTCTTTTCTGCATCCCTTGTTTCATACCTTGCCTGTTACTCTTAACGCTTTAGAGAACTCCCTAGCCGGGGCTTAGCTATTCTCTTCGTTACCTCTCCTTTTTTCTTACTCCTAGTAAACTACACTATTATCAAGGACTCCTGAGTACCTCAAGTAAACGGGGGCTCACTTACTTACGGTAAGCCTTCCCTAACTCCGATAAAGCTAAAGTGGAATGTTAAACTCTTATTTTCTAAATTTAGACTTTATAAAGCAGAACCCCTCTCCTCTGTCTTACTACTTAAAAAGAGCCGAGAACCCCAGAATGTTCCTATTCATTTCATTAACAATCATTAACAAATTCCTTTATTAAATAGCACACTTTATACTTAAAGAAAAAGGGTTTACTACGCTTCTAGGTTGGTAGAACACCTCGTTAATAATACGAATTCCAAAGGTTGAAGTCGGGCCCTGTTAAATTTGAAATCATTCTAATCCTAAGAACTATCTAAGCCCAAGGATTACGAGGATAGCCTTGTTTTTCTCTTTACCTTATGTCTATAGCAAAAAGGAATGCCTCGAACTCGGCAAGAATTTACTTGGTAGTTTTATACAGGGATGGGTCGGAAATTAGTACCTTAAAACCTTCATAGAGTCCCTTTGTGATAGCAGATAGTGGATAATAGAAAACTAAAAACTTAGGCTTATAGGTTAAGTGTACTCAAATAAAAGGAGAATAGAATGTGGGTTAATACTTATCGTTTTCTTTTGAAGACTACTCGTAATAAAGTAATGCCCAACTACTAGACTTAGGAACTTGCCCTATTTTACTTCCCCTTTAGATTCCAAACAGTATCCTGGATATGATTCACGCTTATAAGAGCCACTTACCACGAAACTATCTTACAAAGTATAAGTCTTGATACTATACTTAGTGGACTTCGAATTAGTTTCACTAACTAGCAGTTGGAAAAGTGAGCCTTTTTTCTTTGTTTTGCGGTTTACTTGTCTTATTCATAAGGACCAACTGCTTACAATATAAAGGACCTAAAAGGGACATATGGGTTGTATATAACTCAGTTTGCAAATTTAATAGAGCTTTCTTAAACTTATTTATTAAAGCGTAGTACTTCTAGGGTATCCAGGTAGATACACACACAATAAGTGTAAAAAGAATGGACAGACAAATTAGTACTAAGGATCCTAAGGGGTGGCTGCGTAAGCAAGGGATACGGGAAATGCTTCTCGAACTCGAAAAGGCAAGACGCTTGTTTTGAGATTCCTGAGAGATATTGGATTTCTTATACTTGAGAATGAGAAGGTCCTTACCTTTTCCTTACCCTTTACTGGTTAGTATTATTTTGTTGTCGTTGTCTTACAATTACAGGATTCTCTGAAGAGGATTATACCCAAGCCCCTTTTTAGGCTCCAATCGTCACTTCTAGCCCCTCTCTAGTATTGTGGAATAGAACCCTTGTTGTATAAATAAAGTCGCCCAATCCAAGATTTTACACCTGTGTTATCGAGGAAAACAAAAGACTTAAAAATTCCTTTTTTAGATTGTCAAGGTAGAATCCGCGATCAGAAATAAAGTTTCTGCATTAATAAAGAAAACCGAGTATGTCTTGTTAGATTTCAAAACGTAACCGACGAAAGCTGTAAACTAAGGTAAATTTATAGGATTGCTGAGTTGTCTCAGATAGTGATGGTTGGGTTATCGGGTAGAGCATTGTACTTTAATTTTAATTAAAGGCCGTAGAGGGTTCGAACGTCGACTATTATACTAGTACGGGGGAATGCTCGGATTAAGATATAGCATTAAGCAGGACTTTGAGTGGGATATCCATAAAGAATCCAGTTTAGTTTAGATTGGTCGGTAAAAGGCTTTCCTTTTTAAAGAGCTATAGCCAGGTGCCCGTGTAAAAAGAAACTATTATATATATATATATTTCAGGAGTGCGCAGTACTGTTAACTATCGTATTCAGCAGAATACTAGAAGAATACTTGTATCTTCAACAGGATAAGGAACGGCAGCCCCTTGTGATACCCCCATTTGAAGGAAAGTAAAGCCAAAGTACCCCACTAGACTCATATTCAAGACAATTTCCAATTAAAAAGGACAACACTTTAAAAAGCCTAAAAAATGAATTGAAAGCCTGAGATAAGGATCAGAAGACTGGAACCCGCAGCTGTTTGGTTAAAAGTGCATTGCTCTACCAACTGGGCTATCTAAACCTAGCGACAAGTTGTATATTCTATACAATTATATTGCTAAATGTTTTTATTATTCCCTCTTTGATTAATGAAATCCTCCTTTTTAACTGCAAGCCTTTTCTGAAACAACTGCTTTTTAGAAATAGAATGTCTTTCTATCTAATTTCTTCCTTTTTGAGACTAGCCAACTCACGTAAGAACGCTCCCCGAAACCCGGTAGAGAAGTCCTCTGATACACTCCTACTTTTTTGTTATTTAAATAAAAAATGTAGCTTGTTTAAATCTGTAAAAGTGTTACTTGCTTGAGATATTTTTCCCTTTATCTGCTAAATTTATATTTGAAATATAGGTTAGACTAAGCTAACATAGGATAATATAAATTGTGGGAGTAGTATAAGAACTCTAGAGGTGCAGTCAATTTTAAGAGGTACTTACTTGTTTTTTTTTGAAAAGTTATGTAACATATTGAAGGTTTAGAAAAAAGTAGGGCTTATAGTTTATATAGTAAGCCTGCTCCAAGCTGCATTTGTCTCTGAGTTGATTAGAGCTCCTATTAAGGGAATCGGGATACGGTTGCTATTAGATGAATCTAGGCACAAGAGGAAAAATGTAGTAAACTATGAAAACATACAAGGTTTTTCTTAGATAGATTAATAAGAAATTACTAGCTAAATAAAAAGCCTGGGAAGCTACTTTTTGGGTTATGAGTCTCTTTGCTTCTCTAACACGAACTTATGATTTGGGTACCCAATACAAGAAGATTTAATTATCTGTATATAAAAGGTTTACTTGAAATTCTGGAAAAGGTATATATAAGCCTGCTAAAAAAAGACAAATGAGGAGTTAAGTAAATAGATTTATTATGCATCATAATTACGTACCTTGGATTTAACTGGTAGTCCACAAGCGAGCCCAAAGGATAACAAACCGTCGAACTATAACTATACAAATATATCATATAGATAAGGAGATCTATTATCAAAGTAAGGAGATACCAAAACTTATATTACATACACTGAGGATCCTCATTTATAGCAAGGAATTTAGAAAGTATTACTCATTTAGTCTCCTCTTCAAAGAACGAGGTCAGCCTCTCAAAAAAGAAAATTCTATAAGCATTTCTTCGGGGACTACTAGCTTATTTACTGGGGCAGCGGTATCCCTCCTTATACTTATCTAACTAAACACCCTTTTCCTTTTAAAAACCTATTGCATCTACAAAAAGTAAAGGGGTTATCCATTTATATGCTATAACGCGAAGCCGGGTAAAACCTTGACGGGCCGGCTTTTTACCTCTTAGGATTTAAGTTTTCCTTAGATATCCGGGTTTACGCAGAGTAAAACTGCTTCTTTAAAGTTGGTATTAACAAAACCCGAGATACTTAATTTATTGGGTCGGTTTAAATCTTCGTCTAGCTTTGCGGTTATTTTTATTGCTTAGTTAACTATTATAATAAACTATAGTTTATCTTATAATACAAAAAGACTTTAAGAAATTTAGTATCCTTTATAGGTATAGGTTTTAAAAACCAAAAACACCGGTTTACCAGTTCTCTCATATTTTTAGTAGGAACAAAGTCAAGCTTCTACCGTTACCCCCCTAAGTGAGACTCGCCTGGAAAAGCTTAATTGTAGATCAATAGAAATAAAGAATAGCAAGGCGCATGTAATAGGATAAAAGGGTCTATTCTGTTTTTACTTTTAAGCCCTTTCCTGAAGAAACTCCATAAAAAGGTAAGGAATTCAAGGAAAGCTTTAGTTTACTCTATCTCCTTCTTTATTACTTCTGTGTTACTAGCCTTATACTTGTTAACCTAGAAATATTTAGCTAACTAAGAAAATTTTGGGTATCCATTTCTAGTAATATTGATATTAATAACCTAATACTAAAATTCAAGACGTAAACTCTCGAATAAGTCCTTCTGAGAGTGCTCCTTATAGGTATCAAATACTTGAAAACTTTTTAGTATGCTAATCATGAATATAGATAATTCATCATAATTATAAAACTTGCTTCTTTCGAAGCGAAGATAAACAAGGCTTTACTGAAAATAAAAAAAGGGGGTACTCTTATTATCAAGGGGCCTCTTTAAGCAAAGACTAAGAGTTATCCTGTGTAAATTTGAAGAGCAAAATACTTAATCATATTAGTCATAGTAGATTCACAGTTAAGTTCTGTAGTTCTTAGTAAGCAGCTAAGTAAAAAATTTATGTTAACGTACAAAATAGATATTAAATAAACAGGAAAATATCACTGGAAAGAGCGCCTAATAATTATAAGCTACAGACAAGACGGTTTGAAAAGTACATGACATTCATAGGTTCAACACATATGAATATTTAAAGGAAGGGAAATCGAGTAGCTCTACTATACAGGTATCCCACTGATGTTTAAAAAGGCCAAAAATGTGCGTACATTAATTTTTTCTAAAAGAAGCTAGAATACAAGGAATCTACATAATAAATATGTGAGTTTAGCTTGCTTATACGCATTAGACTTAGCATTTTGAGGGGGAACTTCAAAACTTTAGACCAGTGGTCCACTTTTTAACTCTGGAGTGCCTAGTATGTTTAATCCTAGAGTTCCGTTAGGACAAATCAAATTACTTAATGAGAATGAAGACCCTTTGTTTTAGATTTACCATCGTAAACAGGACTTGGAAATTTGGAGTTTACAAGGCGGGCTAGTTATATTTTAGGAATTTGTTTCCTTCCTACACAAAATAATTAGCAATAGCCCTTTTTTTCTATACGAGTTTCTAAAATAAAGTTATACCAACCGGCAATCCTTACTATATTCGGTATTCTTGTATAGATATCGGTAAGACTTTATCTTTAAAAAGATCTAACTCCGACTAGAGTTCTTTATTTGTATTAAATTCGCCTTAGCAGTTCTCCGGAAAAGGATTCTATAATAGACGGATGTTCCTGGTTTTTAATAACTTGGTTTAGTCATAAGCAATTAGAGTACCAGGGTATGTACTGTTTGTTTATATGTGGTTGGTGTGACGAAAGGTAAGATAGATTATAGAACAAAAAATACAAGTGTTATCGCAGCTACAGGAAACTCTTTTTTGACAGCTTTACCTAAGGTTAGAATTCCACTAAATTTTAATACAAATTTTCTATAGGGAATATAGCCCGCACTCTAGTTAGATTCTTTAATTTTTGTTTAAGTTCTGCGGGGTTTATAAACTCTAATTTTGGAATACTGCCCTTGGAATTTTAGTTCTACATCTGTAAGAGTAACATCTTTTCAAGTTATGGGACTGGACTTCATATTTAGTAAGGCCTAACTTTATTATAAAAACAAATCAGAAAAAGGTTTTGAATAGATTTCTAGCTTTTAGTCCTGAGGAAAACTTCTACCTTAAGAGCCGGGTTCGGTAAAAAAGAATCCCTTTTTTATAAAGTCTTTGCATGTCAACCAGCACAGTACCTTTTATCTTGTTTATCGGGGTAAAAATCTTTGTCAACTAAACCCATTTGCAGTAAGGTTATATACCATACCCTGAAGTGAACTCTATACTATAAATTAACCCGTACTCAGATAAAGTAAACTCATTATAAGATCCTTTGTCTACTGTTACTAAACCGCTATTATCTGGTTTAAACGCTAATTGCTAAATATAAGACTCTAGGTTATAGAGAGTCTTTCCTGGTTTTTATAAGTATCCCCCCGCCCAAAGGAATCGAGCTAGAGGATACTCAGGAGTCAATATTATTCCCTAGTTAAAATACTACCTTAAACAAGCACTAGAAAAAGATTGAGCTTTGCCTATATTCCATAAAAGCTAAATATTCCTTTAGCAGAGTTTGGACAAGAAGCGCATTCTCGTTTAAGAAGAAGGCTACCATAATATTTGCACTCATAAGGATTGCGCCTTATTTATTATTTATATAGACTCTATAAGACTTTTTGTCAGTATAGTATAATAGGGTATCCTGTTAGTATATAGAAACTCCTCCGGTAAGTCAAAAATGAAAGATACAAGTGTATTGCAAATTAGAGCCTTTAACTACAACCTCTCAAATAAAGCTCTCTATTTTAAGTAAGAGCAGTAATGAGACCCAAAATCACTTAAGTAGAAGGGGTTGCTAAATATATCATAAATTAAAGCTTGTTGTATATGAAATTTGTATCATAATTTAGGATATTTAACTAACTAAGGAAGGCTAGCAAAGTGGGTTAAACCGAAAATTTGAAATGTAAAATTTTATTAAAATTATTCCGCAGTAGAAAAAAAGCTTAGCTATAACGCGAGAAGCTTCTAATTGTTCTCAATACAAGAAAACTATATCAAAGAAGGTCCTCCGTAAGGTATTGGCTTTTTACAGAATTAATGTAATATAAATAAAAGATCTCTCCTAGTGACTCCTATTAAAGAATAAAAGTTATTTTGTTGCACTAAATCACACTCTTGACAGGCATAAATACAAGAATTTTATAGATTTAGACTTTGTATAACTTCTTTTGGAACAGGTGTTAGTTACTTTTGACTGTTCTTATTCTTTATCTAATAGAATAAACTCTCGTAAGTGGGATATTCTGAACTAAGGTAAGGGAAGGCCCCCTTGGAAACAGGAAATCCCGCAAAAGAAGATAGCATATAATAAGTTCCTAATAGATTCTTGATAAAATTGACAGCAAATAGTAAGGGACGGATGCATTATTAAGGTATAATAAGGTTACTAATCTAAACTAGGTCCAAACACGATAATAAGAAACATTTAATAGTTCGCGCAAGTATCTGTACTGTATTTAGTAGTAGTGCATTTCCACTTCTTCAAATCTGAGTGCCATCTCTTTTAATAACAAAACTATGGAGACTAAATCCTTTGACTGACAAATGAAACTAAACGAGGGCTTTTGAGTCAAAGCAGCTCTTAAGAAATTTTTTCTATTTGTACTTTCTCACTTATTTTTAATGTAAAAAAAAGGCATGCTAGAAAAGAATCGAATACAGAGAAATCCTATGCCCCTCACTGTCTCAGGGTGTACGACACGGAGAATTTTCTGTATGAGTCGCATTAGCTTTCTAAGGCTTTAGCGACTTGAACCTTTGTATATCGGTAAAGTGCAGCCTTGATTTAACTTTCAAGGAGAGTGTTAGGTTGGGTAGTAAGTAAAGATTCCCATTTATATGAAATTTTTGTTTAACCCGTGTTAAAGAGTCCCACCAGCTACAGTATTTAAAGAACGTAGCAAAAGCTGAGGGAGTCAATCCCATTACTTTATGAAAACCTTTTATATTACATGGGCAAGGTCTCATGCAAGTTAAAGGAAACAAAGGTTTGAATCGTGCTCATAGTTAGAGCTAAACTCAAAGCTCCTGTAAAAGAAGTTTTTCAAGTTTTTTTTCTTCAAGTATTTAATGACATAGTTTTTTTTAATAGATTAATACTGAAAGTCCAATACAGTTAGCCTTATCCACCAGAACTTATTATTTATATAGGATAGAAATTGATGAAAATGGAAAGAGTTTCCTTTATTTTTATTATATTATAAAGCGAGGCTTAACAATTACACTAAACATACCTCGTAACAAATGTCTCTCTAAAAAACCGAGTTATCCTAAAAAAATTACTGCTGGTATGGGCTAAATCCCTTTTTAGTATTCCCCCACGAAAGCAGGGTTTAATATGTTATAAGTAAAGTTTAAATTCTAATAGCTGGCAATACAAAGGATCAGATAAACAATAACTTAAAGGGTGTCCTATTAACTAGATAGAATAGAATAAGGAGTAATACTTTCAAATAGTGAATAATCAAGTAAGTCCTCAGTTTAGCATAGTTGTAAATAAGTAGATTTCATTTACAATTCTGGAAACTCTTAGTAAAAACTTAAGTACAATAATCGGATATTTGGGTTGTCTTTGTAACAAGTCTTTAGATTTTAGATTTAGTAGGTTTATATGTCATGTTAAGAGTTTAATCTTTATTTCCTTATTTAGATAATAAAATGTAATCTTGTGTATTGTCTTGTTAGGCTTTATACTATTTCCGCATACTAGGAAGGTTTCCTTTTGTAATCTATTGAGTTTAACGCAATATACCTATAATATGGGGGAGTACTTAAATTATAGTACTGTACAAGCTAAATATTCAATTTTGAGATAATATCGTAGAACTAAGGAACCTTAATAGCGTGCTAAAGGTTTTATATAATTTACATTTATATGTAGAAGTTTTCATAGGTAGACGGGAGTGCATGTAGAGATTTCTGCTACTATAAAGTACTCAATAAGTTGTTTAGAGAAGGCATAGGTTGGAAACTTGTTACCCCCCCAAAAAAAAAAAGAACAGGAAATTGGATGTCCTCTTGCACAGCTACTTGAGCAATGAAATAAATTTAGTACAAGGAGCAAGTAGAAGGGTTTTAGTTTTGCTTACTTGTTAACTCCCAAGAATTCTGAATCAAAGCAAGGTAATCACAATATAGAATACAAAAGTTGGATAGTAGTTTCTATGTATTAAAGAAAAAGTACTCGACCGGTGCATTCTAAAAGTACGCCAGGGCTTTAGCAACAGGAAACTCTTATGTCATAGATGTAAAGGAGTTCTTAGAACTGGAGAAACTGAGCTTGTATACTACTATGAGTACCTTGGCTTTTTAACAAAAAATACGTTAGTGATAAACAGGTAGCTGTTGTCTTTTATCTCCAAAACGAGTAATATAATGAGATCCACTCGAGTAAAACGTGACCTGACCCCTCCCTAGTCTTCTACTATAATCTACGACTTAGACTCTAACTCTGTTAATATACTATCCCCCTAACCCTAAAGATATTATTAATCTATTGTTGGATCAAGATTGCTGATAAATAACTTCTAACTAGCAGTAGCTTATTGACCCCTTCTTGTTTTAGTATATGGAAGTAGACTCTTTTAATTATAAAATATATAGGTATTTCTAAGGATTTACTTTTTTTCATTCCAAAAGAGAAAGAACTCCAATCGTGCTGCAGTTAAGTCAACTTGAACCTATGAACTTTGAACTGAGATTGCTCCGCTCTACCACGGGTAAGTTATAAAAGCGGGTATAAGAATATAAGAGGATTGTATCTTAATCCTTTATACTTAATCTGGACTAGATATATTTTGGTGGAGAGATTTGTTTTTTATCTAAGTAATTTCAAAGTTCCATTTCACCCTTTTAGCGATTCTATTCTTTGTAAAACTTATTAGGGATAAAGTGAGGTATATAATCCTAGGAGCAGGTTGTCTAACGTAACGAAAAGGGACTTAAGGTGCTTTCCGGGTTTTGGGTTTATGGAGTTCTTACTTAATATAGCATAAGGTAAAACAAACTTATTGGATGAAGAATATCTTACTCGGCTTTGAGCGCCCTCTAGTCCTAGCTATCCACGGGATTTGCTTTGTTATCAAAAGCTGCCTTAACCTGCCTTTTAAGATATAGAGCTCTTATCATAAAACCTGGAGTCAAGCTGCAAGCGGTTAAACTTAAGATACATAGTAGATAATCCTTGGGGTATGTAGCTTATTACAGACTTGGAAAGTCAAGTGTGTTGCGTAAAAAACTCATATGGAATTCAAAACCTATGACCAGTCAATTGCGAACACTTTATTTACACAAGATACTGAACTAGTAAACCAAAAAAAGAGTGACTCAGGTAAGGATCTTAAAAGGAGCTTAGAACTTAAATTTTCTTTTGGAGAATATAAACCAAGAAGTTTAAGAATAATCCAGAAAAACTCCCACAGCTTGCTCAGACTCAATTAAAACCAAATAAAAACAAAATAGAGGCAACTTTTCCTACTACTTACCTAACTAAGGACCTCCGCGTAGATTGGTTCAACGTAGTGGTGTTGGTCCTCAATTACTTGATACTCAAGGTTTCATTGACCACATAAGTTTTTAGCTAGGTCCTCTCTTGTAGAAGCTTAATAGTACTGAGGCTAGATACTTTTATCACTTTATTCAGGAGCCTAATCGTAAAAATAACAAGAAATTGAACCTAAAAGGAGCTTGGCTTGAACCTTCTTGAAACCCATAACTTTATATGTTATGGGAAATTTCTCCAAAATCCCTTTTTCTTAAAAGCAGCGAGCTTTATATATTTGGGTAGTTTATGAATAGTATGTAATTTTCATAAAGATCTAGTAGCTCACAAGGAATCCTTTCTACTTCAGGACTTTACAAAAATATACTTTTAGGCAGTGTACAACTTATTGCGAGATATATTACCTAAGCTTTTTCTATTAAAAGGATATCCTCTTAACTTTCCAGGAATCTATGTCGTGTTCTTCCTTCTACTACCTGGTAGGGGAAGAAAGGGTTCCAGTCCCAGATTAAAGGGATGCCTAGGAATAAGAGGAATAAAAGAGCGAAAGCAAGGAATTTCAAGTAAGTAAATGAACAAAAGGGTTCGTAAGAGCTCTGAACAAGGTGAAGGAGAGGAATGCTTTCTATGAATAGTCAATTCGAAAAGAGCGAGACCTGTCTTTGCTTTTGACAGTTTACCAAAGGGCTTTCCGACTCGAACCTTTACATGTCAATTCCGCGAACTGGTGCTCTACCATTAAAAAAAGGACTTAATTAATACTCGCTCTAATAAACTACATTGGAGAATATATACTAAAAATATTATTTATTGTACATAAGTGATTGGGGCTTCAATAAGAATTGTTTAAATTTAAATCCGAGTATATCCTCTTCTGATAGTGAGGGCTACTACGTAAAATTATAGGGCTTTCTAAGTGTATATGTAAGTCAGTCTGCTAAATGGAAATAGAGTCTCTCTAGCTGCTTGTTAAATTTTTCGTGGGCCAAGACAATCCGGATGCGAAGCTACTACTTTTTTCTTACACAAGTTTGAGTCTAATTCCTAGATTAGTAGAATCCGTTATAATCACTTATATGAATAAGATAGATTAGGTAACTTATTTATTAGCTATTTTGTTGGCTTTATTCTTGACTAGGCGTAGCTCGCGGGATAGAGTAGATGGTAAACTCATGATCTCAAAACGTAGGTTCAAGTCCTGCTCCCGCTAAGTAGAATAAGATCCCAGTTTATGCTAGTTTAATAAATAAGAGCAAGGGGTAGAATAACCTAAAGCATTCAAATTCCTACAAATAAGTGGTTTCTATTTCTAGCTTTTCAGCCCGGGATCTATGACATATTCGCTTATATTATTCCTTTTATGATTAGGTCATTTACATATTGTAGATTGTGTTACTTCTTTTAGTATGTACAGTACCCTTTCACAAAAGGTCTTAACATTGGGCGGGCTTTT
This sequence comes from Pelargonium cotyledonis, assembly GCA_036897625.1. NCBI lineage: Eukaryota > Viridiplantae > Streptophyta > Magnoliopsida > Geraniales > Geraniaceae > Pelargonium > Pelargonium cotyledonis. The sequence goes on along the minus strand of JAYMTA010000182.1, from coordinate 403 downwards.
TGCAAATCTTTAACATTACACGCTAAACCTTAAATTCAAGATCTCAATAAATAGAAGCCCTTACGGACTGAAAGAGAGATTCAAATCGAGGAATTTTTAATAAATAACTTTACAAAAAGGTAGTATTAAGCCCTGCCTTTATGGTTCTAGTTACTAAGGAATGCCCGGTTTAATTATCATACTGGGGTAAGTGGGATTCTCTTAACTACGGACCCTAGCACTTTCCTAAAAGGTTACACTTATTTATAACTCGAAATTCAACAGTAATAGTATTTTCTAGAGGACCTAACCTGAAATTAAGCACCCTTTTGCAGAACCTTTTTAAAAGAATAACTCAATTCTTTAGACTAGTTTTCCTATAGAAGGCCGCATTTGACCTTCGTGCTAATAATTGAATAGTAAA
>JAYMTA010000181.1:0-35940 GCA_036897625.1 Pelargonium cotyledonis | reverse complement strand
TATTCGCCTATTATTTTAAATCTTATTATTATTATTATATAACCAACTTATGGTTAACCGTTTATTCAAACATGGTTAACCGTATCTCATCTGAATTTATAATTATAATCTTGCAAATTCTTTATATTTTTTTTTCTTATATTTCAAGTTTGCAATTAAAATTTGATTACCATTCTACATAACCTCCATGTCCATTTTGGTAATTTGCACAATTTATACCTCCTTACAGTCAGATGTTTAACAAACAAACTATTACAATCCTCCCTCCTTACAGCTTCTTACAGTCAGATATTTATCAAACATAACTGGCTTTTTGGAGCACCTCCTTCAAGTTTTTACACCTTTTTTAAACTCTTTAAAAATTTTCAAAGTTTTCAAGTAGAGAAAACAAGCAGGCACTTATTCTGTGTTATAAAATTAAACTATAATGTATTTGTGGGTATAAGAGCCAATTCACAATATGTCTCATAACTGATAGGTAGATGAATCTATTCATTACATCATATATTCACACCTCATGATGATTTCATAAACCATGATATGTTTGAAAATGACAACACTGAATAATGCATACTATTCTTCTTATTATGCTCTTTATTTATTTTTTTATTTTTTAAGAAATTATGCTCTTCATCTTATTAGCAATGCAAATTAGTTTTTCCTAATAAGTCACATACCATTTCTAAATATTGATAGATTTGGCACGCATTTTTTTTTTCTCTTTTGGACCTAAGTCAAAATTTAAGAGATGTAAGTAAGCAAGTAATGTTTTTCAAAGAAAAAAAAAGGTAAGCAAATTATGATAGACAGCAAACTGATCATAAGTCAAGTATGATATTTAATGTGATAATTTAAGTCGAATTAAGTTGATATTAGGCGCAATTTGACTAATACAATCCAAATGGACATAACAATGGTCGTGTGTCAATTTATGCACGTACAAATTTATTTTCTACTATCTTTTGAGTTATTTTATTGTTTGTGATTAGTCGTACGACTGATTTTATAAAATTTTGAAGATCCTTCGTTTGTTTATTGCTCTAGTCTTCATTTGTATACTAAAACCGATTCCTAGTGGCTATGCAAATTAGTTTTTCCTAACAAATTACCAACCATTGTCATATATTAATAGATTTGGCACACATTTTTTTCTTTTTCTTTTCTGGGCCCAAACCAAATTTAAGAGACTCAAGTAAGCAAATTGAGATCGACAAAATGGACGGTTCTGATTAAGCCGACTAATTAAATTAGTGCCATTAAAACCAAAAATTAAAGATTGAAACATAATAGCAAGTCTCCGAAGCTTTCGAGTTTCGAGCCCGTCTTGCTCAAATCTTATGCATCTAAACTCCTTTGACACACACATTGTCTCATAGAAGCAGCAAAACGACGTGTCTCCTTCGAATTTCTCTTCAGTTACTGATGCTGCTGTAGCTCCTTTTTATGTTCGTCGCAGAGCTCTATCTCTCGTTTTGCTTGCATGCTCGTAAGCACCACCAATAAGCTTCGCTGCAACACTACCGTTTCTCGACATTTCTATTCACGACAGACTCGTTGCTCTGTGCATGTCACGACCCACTTGTCGTTTCATCGTTTCCCGACGATCTCCTTGGCTTCATGGTAGATATGATTCTGTTGCCACTAATGGGTAAAAGTTGATTCTTTTGAATTTTTTATTTGGATTTCTGATTCTGGTTGTTTGGAGTTGGTGGGTTTCTGGGTTTTGTTTCAATTGGGTCGTATTGTGAGCTGATGGGTCCTGTTAGAGGGTTCAAGAAGAGGAAGGTGAGGCCCGATGGGAATGCTTCTGCTTCTGCTTCTGGGTCTCCGGAGAAAGAGGGTTCTGGTGATTGGTGGGACGACTTCTCCAGAAAGATTAATGGTTTGATTTTCTTTCATTTGGGTTGTTATTGCTTTATTGTATGTGCTCAAGCTTGTTATGGTTTTGTTGTACTTGCTAAGATTGCTGATGCTGCTCTTGTTGATCATTCATGGATGTTTATACTTGTGTTGCTAGTTTTGATTGAACTCTGCTTCATTGTTTCAATTTTGTTTATGATATCTCTATATGTTGTGAATGCAGTTAGGTACTCGTGAGTGGATCCCTAATCTAGGTTAAGGTTGGATGTGAGGTTATGTTTTATATTCCGTAATAGTATTGATAGGATTGTAAGGAGTATTCGAGATATCTCGGTGATTCAAGACTGTTGTTTATATCCGCTATATTATTTACCTTGAAATGATCTTAGATGCATTTTTCTGGTGATACTTTCGATGGACTAATTCATTTTGAAAGAGCCAGAGTGGGGAGAATTGAATTTGTGTAACTTGTTCACAATAGAGCAACTCAGATTCGACTTTTGAGGAAAAATGCAATTGCCTTGTTGGGTTTATTCCCTTTGCACTACTGCCGGTAGGATGTGGAATTAAAGATCTTGCTCACGTTATTGTGCGCCTGGATATCTTATAGTTGTGTATGGGTGAATTATATAGGTTTATGTTTTTATTGAAAGGATAAAATTAAACAATGTCATTGAAGTTCTAGAATGTAATTGGATAGTATTGTAGACGACACTTCAAGTTGAAAACTTAAGTACTGTTGTAAGCTAGAGATTGTGGCAAAGATGTGTCTGTGATTTGAACTGTTTGTATGAACAGTCACATTATAAATGAGAATCATAGTTGTCAAGGAGGTTCTTTGTGCATCGAAAGATTAGGGTAAAAAAAATTCATTTATGCAAGGTTCATTTTTTTCCCTTCCCAATGTCGGTCAAGAAATAGCATTTGAACCGGTTGATAGAAGTCATGGCCGAAGCCAATATGAGGCCTGATTGAGACCCATTAGGACATTATCTTATAGTGAAATTCATATAAAGTCAGATACATCATTCAGGTAGACCAGAAATTCTCCTCCAATTTTTATCCACACCCTTTTGATTGAATGACTTGTGTTATTCACTGAACATTTGTGAAGAATACTGAGACTGAAGTAGTTCTCCTTTTTTCGAGGTCCACAACTTACTAAGATATGTAAGTTCCAACATGGAGAAATTTTGATGGTGCATCTATGGTTGCCATAGCTATCTGAATATTTTTTTCCCCTCTTTACTTCTGCACTAAAGTTGCGAGAAGGACTGTTCTACACTGTTTGGTGCTTAGATTTGTTCATCTGTTTGATGGTTACTTGGAAATTAGTTGTCAGTTTATTTGTGTGAAATATAAGGTTAATTATCTGAAGGAACTTTGCAACTTTCTGTTTGTTTATGCATGACTGGGTAATCATTTATAGGCAAAGAATTAGAAGATTTGTTTATGTTAATATTCTATATATTCTGCATAACACAAGAATTATTAGTGAAAATAATGTCTGAAAATTGAGGAGATGAACTACAAAATTAGATGTATTGGAATCATGGAATGTATGAATAGAAGTTTGGTTGCTTACATATAGCTCACTTGTTAAAATCAAATTCTCTCATATGCCAAGGTCATCATACAACTTTCAGGTTTATGTCCTCTTGCCTGCCTATTATAAATGCTTGAATGGGAAAAAGTAACATGCCATCACCATTAATACGTTCAACTATAAATCAGTTCACATCTTCTCAATTTCTGTGCTGTTAACCCACAAGCTCATGTTTGTTCCATTCCCTGTTACACTGTAAGTGCAGCTTTAGCTAAAGTTTTCAGAAGTCCATATGTTCATTGCTAGCCATTTGATGTACAATAATCTAAGTGAGTTTTAATGATTAGATCACTGCTATGGCACTTATAAATGTTAACTGAAACTGCTACATAACATAGTATTTGTTATACACCCTTTCAGGGATGCCCAAATTTGTAATTGAGTTACTGACCTGCATCTTATTGAAGTCTCAATTGATCTTTAAATGTTGAATATCACATACATTTCTTGTACGTGTATTCCTTTGATTACTTCTCAACACTTGTGTCATAACTATGCTTGTTTATTGATACTCTTAGGCTTCTGATGAACTATGAAATAGTTCAGTTTCACAGCTAGCCAGGAAGAAGGGGTAGGAATAGATGACTAGTAAGGATTATATATTTCAATGAACTTGGTAATACATAGACATTGGATGTCTAGTTTCAGAGGCTCAAAAGAGTGAGCAGGGATATAAAGAACTTAGGTCCAATGGTCTAGTCGATCCAAAACTATAAGGCTTCAGGAAACAACTCAAACAATAGTTAGAGAAGAAAGTAGATTTGCAATGATTGCATAGGTTCTTATGGAGTTTATAATTATATGCTGTTGGTTTATTTTCTATTATAATTGGATCCTGTCGTTATAGTTTGTACTCCTGCTTATCGATAGTTTGCACGGATGGCAATCAACGCTATGCTTCTACCATGAAGTTGGAAGTATAATGATGTCATCATCCTTGTATGAGTTGATGACAGTCCCTTTTCAAGCATATCCATGTTCCTTTTATGTTAGCTGCTACTATGATTATTCATGGCATGCCTTATTTGTAACAATGTGTTGTAGAGTTTGTGAAACATGATGTGCGTGTGATTATTGCATATTGATAGTGGATATGAGTGCTTTTTCTTAATATGAAAATCTTCCAGATATGACAGTTCTAAATTTCTCTGTCCCTTGTGATTTGCAGGTCTTCTAGCACCATCTAAAGGCCTGGATAAATTTGAATCCATTTTCAAGATGTCAAGAAAAACCTTCAACTATATATGCTCACTTGTGGAGGAAGATATGATGGCAAAGCATGGTAATTATGTTTTTACAAATGGAAGACCTTTGTCTCTCCATGATCAAGTAGCTGTGGCTTTAAGAAGGCTGAGCTCTGGTGATTCACTAGTGACAATTGGCGATTCGTTCGGGCTGAACCACTCAACTGTCTCCCAAGTGACCTGGCGTTTTGTGGAGGCAATGGAAGAAAGGGGGCTTCAGCACCTAGAGTGGCCTAGCACTGAAACGGAACTGACAAAAATAAAATCCAAGTTTGAGAAAATACGCGGCCTCCCTAATTGTTGCGGTGCAATTGACACCACACACATAACAATGTGCTTGCCTTCCGCGGACGCTCGAAGTAAAGTGTGGCTTGATCAGGAGAAGAATTATAGCATGCTTTTGCAGGCAATCGTGGATCCTGAGATGAGGTTCCGAGACATAGTCACTGGATGGCCTGGGAAAATGGACGATTGGTTGGTGTTTCAGAGTTCAAATTTCCACGAACTCTCTGACAACGGACAGAGATTGAATGGAAAAAGCATAGACCTTCCAGAAGGATCACAAATAAGGGAGTACATAATAGGCGATTCGGGATATCCTTTGCTTCCCTATCTCGTCACTCCATTCGAAGGGAACGAACTTTCAGAATCAAAAGCTGAATTCAATAAGCGGCATTTTGCAACTAGGGTGGTGGCACAGAGGGCACTGGCGAGGCTGAAGGAGATGTGGAGGATCATCCAAGGAGTGATGTGGAGACCCGACAAACATAGATTGCCAAGGATAATTCTCGTTTGCTGCATGCTTCATAACATTGTTATCGATATGGAAGATGAGGCACAGGATGATATGCCTTTGTCTCACCATCATGATTCAGGTTACCACCAGCAGATTTGTGGAGCTGTTCATGGTGATGGTGCATACCTCAGAGAGAAGCTGTCTCTCTACTTGTCTGGAAGATTGTCATCGTCTTGATTATTTTTCATTTTCACCAGCTGATTTTGGAAGCAAACATGAGAATCGGGTTTATGGTTACTGGAAATCAGAAGCTTCTAAGTTGTGAATGAATCTCGCAGAGATGGTGGATCGCTGATAAAAGTTGGAAGAGACGAGCAGGTCCGGGAGATTCAGATTTTGTATTAAGCCAAACATGAAATGCTTAGCATGATTACAAGATTTAGCTTTATAATTAGATAGATTCAGAACAATGTAATTCTGTATTTTTGATTTCATAATTCTTGGAAGTGACCTTCACAATCTCTCAATTTCGTAAACACATTTATTTGCTGTAGACATATATAATCTAAAATGATTGGTAGGAAGCTGATAAAAGCTGGAATTTGACTGGTACTGAACTCAAAACAACACCCAATATAGAGCAGTACCAAAACTGAGATGCTGCAGAAATATGGGAATACATTTAAAATACAAATCTACAGAACAGCAATTTCTATTCTCAGTTTGTTCTTAAAAGTTGTCCGAACCCATCAGAAAAGAAACAAGCAGTTCATGAAGTAGTTAGGACTCGACATGACTTGAGTTTTTCACCAAAACTTTACATATGCTACATGTTCCCATCCAGAGCTGAGCAACCTGAAAGATAAACTTCCCTGAAAATACGCTCATTATGCAGCTCCTCCTCAACGTTGTCTGCGAAACCAATGACTAGGAAGGATTATTCAACCGATAAAAATGATCAAATATATTTCCAAGATTTTCATATGAAATTTCTTGACATCCTAGTATGTACAAAAAATGTTTATATTCATTCCAAGTATCATCCATATGAATTATATTAAGAAAAAAAATGAAAACTAGCAAGTGTGCTGCTGATTAGCTAAATGAACTAGTACCTTAATAGACTGGATGGTTGAAATCTCAATCATGGACAGCTAGTATAAAGGTCTCCAACCATTTCTGCCTTACTGACTCTGGGACTATAGAGTCATCCATGAACGGGCTCCACAAATTTCCTCCCATACCAGTTAGAACCCAATTAATTTTTGCTGGTGGGCTGGTAGAATCCGACACTGGCGTGTCATCCTTCTCTGATATATTTTTCTTCTGAGAGCTTGTAGCTTTTGAAGGCTAATAAGAAACACAAACAGATACAGGGTGAGAGATGATAGGAGAGTAACCATCTTGTTTCATCAAACTAAAAGATTATATAATTTGAGATTTTACCGTAGAAAGACAGGGAGTGGCATGTTTTGATGCCTGCCGTGCCATAGCCTTCTTTTTAGCTTTTATTAGGTTCTTGAGGACTCTTAGTGAACAGTCATCATCAGAAGTGTCTTCCTTATATGACGAACTGTCTGTAGGCTGGAAAGGTAGCAGGTATAGCCAAGATCATAGATGAGAAACTAAAGATTTACTATAGCGATTTACGGTAAATTAGTTAGTAATTATCAAACTCACTGTAACCTGATTGCTTGTCAATGCCATGGGAGTCGTTGTATATATCTCTAGTTGTGTTAGGTATCTCTCAACGGCCCTTAGGGAACGAAATCGCTGTCCAGTCCCTGGCTCAACGTAATACTGCAAAGTGCAAAACGTGAACGAGTTTCACAAAGTGCATGACTTACTGAATGGAGTTTGGTAAAACCACTTCTAAATACGAGCAGCAATAAAACTCGACTTTCACTACCCAAAAAAAATTATACATCAGAGTAGAAGACCAAAGACTGGAATACATAATGAGACAAGATCTTACACATGTCTCTTTCAGGAAATTGACCATTAAAAATTCTCATCTAACCTCAAAAAGAACAAATGATAGCTATCAAAGTATGAGTATATATGGAATCTTTCTAATCTGGTGGATCCAAGGGCATAAATGTGACAGAGAGTCATCACTGCTCACATCCTGCCCTATATAAGGATACAGCAGAGATGGATATTGATGTAATTTTGTCGCTGTATAATGATAATCGAAAAGAGCTAATACTTAAAAAAATAAATAAATAAAATAAAATAAAAATTATACTTAAGTTATGGGGTTCTGATGTCAGTAGTTTATAGTCCTACGCGCACTCCCATTGTCAATCTGTGAAACATCTCATAGGACTCAAAAGGAACAAAGACAAAAGGTTAAGAGCTTCTATTACTGAGATCATATATACGTTTTTCGTAATTCCTTCTTTCCCCTTGCACAACTATAGATTAAACCAATATTGACATTTAATTTTATCCATCACATTTAATTTTATCCATCAGACGAAGAAGTGGGCAGGCGCCCAACTTTACACTTAGCACTTTAAGCGTACAAAATTCTCTTTAGTGTGACAAGAAATATCTTGTTTCAATATGATTATCTCCAATTTGCAAAAACAGATTGACCACAAACTAAACCCTGGAAGGAAAAATGAACCAAGTAAACTTTACTTCATACCCACACACACAAAGAAAAGTAATAAAAAATACTCAGCCTAAAATATCACTCCCCACTGGATACATACTTGCACTTAAATGTGTTTATAACCCTTCTTTTACCCTAGCATGAAGAAGGCAGGTGTAATAACTATAAAAATGTATAAATCTTTGAAAGACGTCGACTTATGGAGAGAAGGAACTACATGAACTAAGAGGAGGAAGTACCCTGTCAACAGTGCCAGCATACTTGACATTGCTACGGGGCTTTTCCTCAACAATCCAATCATCAGGTAGTTTGAAGGATGAGGTTTGGCAGACGATTTGCATTTCTCTCTTGCGTTGGAGCCCTTCCATCCTTGACCTCTGCAACTGTATCAGCAGTCTAAGAGAGGGATCTGCCAAGCATACTTTATGCAATATATATAATATAAAAATATTCCCAACTCATATCTAAGGGTTTACTTCAAAGTCCAATCAGGGTTTGGCCAACCCCCACCCACCCACACTCACACACACACTCTTCTTACTGCAGCAACAAGCTTGGTCGCGTAGGGTCTATCCAATTGTCATCATTACACCATACTACGACTATGAAGACCTAGCTTCATAGTCAGATTAAAGTGAAACATTCTCTTTGAGCGCCACAAATAAATCTATAAAAACTTCTTACAATCAATATCGTGAGACCCATAGAAGTGTACACTTTTTAGTTTTCAGCTCTTTTGAATATTCTGCTTTTGAGTTGTATATGCATCAATGTAAGTATTTATGAGTTCTAGATTTTACAGTAGTAGAAGTTTCTAGTGTTGGAGCATATTTGTAAAAAGATCAAACTTCATAATTTTTTTAACATGCAACTTTTTTCCCTTCTGAGACAGAAAGAAGAAAGAATAATCTGCTTCACACAACGTTTACTACTTATATGACTTGATAACCACCCCCCCCCCAAAAAAAAAAACATAAAGTTAATTGAGCTCTTGTTGTTCCACTAACCAGCAAATGAGTTAGTTCTAGAACTTACATCCCCATTATAGCCTGAATTTCCTGTCCTGGATGTAGATACACCTTCATTTGTTTCTATTAAGTGTTTTTCAATACCTCTCAGGGAACGAAACTGCCGTCCTGTTCCAGGCTCATAGTAATACTGTACAAGACAACACAAAAGTTCTGAAATGTTCGACTCTGATTATAAGAACAAATGAGACAATTGCAAACAAGATATGAACTAGAAAGTTATGTGAAATCCCTTCTTATTAATTACTTACAAATTACCAGTGCATGACAGCAGGCTTGGTATGTCATATCCCTTATTCTCACTTTCACTTAGAATGGAACATTCCATGAACCGAACTATAAATGGTTCATCCATCAAAAGCCTAATCTGCTTGCATTTTCTTACTGTTTACCATAGCATTGCATACAATAATTAACAATAGCTACTAGTACAGCTACTATGATAGCTCCCAAGACTAAGAGAGTTATAAATAACCATTGTTGCCAAACCACCTAATACAAGATTGACCATTATCAAACACAGAATTTCAGAGAACATATTGCATTTTTCAGCTATCCAACAATTTTGTAAGTGATCAAGCTCGAGCAGGACTTCAGGGAGCAAAAAATTGTATCTCATAAATTCTTCACAGTTCACTGAAAATAAGATATGGGTTTTGGATTCTGAGGTAAAACTTTCACAGGCAACAATCAACAAAACTTCTGTTGCTGATTTTTGTTCAAATTTCACATTCCAAAAACACACTAAAATTCGAAAATCGGACCCCAAATAAAAAAAAAACACAAAAATCAGCTGATTTAAAGGTTATATCTCATCAACAGTACATGCATGCATAGTAAGTACTTTTTAGATCCATAACCCACACAAATCTAAGCTTGAAAATCCGAGAAAACTGAGGATTCGAAAGAGAAAATTGAGAGGAAAAGGAAAATACTGTGTCAACTTTGCCTTCGAGGCTAGACCGGCGGGGACGTTTCTCGACGGTCCAATCATCGGGCAATGTGAAGTGCGAGGAGGAAGCGAAGGGTCTGGTGGCTGACGCAACCACCAATTCGGTGCCAACGACATTGAGAAGCGGTCGATCTTCATCGCCGGGCCTCACAACATTCAGTGGAATTATCGCCGATGATGTGCCCTTCATTTCTGTTATGAAATCCAAATGAAGTTTTTTTCAGATTTTGTGAAGCTCTAATTCTCTGTGTTATTGTGATCACTGTTCATTTGCATGCGAAATTTAGGTGTCACTCACTCCTTCAGGGACAATATAAACTGGAGTATTTGGAAAATGTTTTATTTTATTTGTCTAATTATTAGATTTTGGTCTGAATTAGTAACCAAATTGTCTACTTCTCTGTAGTGGACTTATCCTCTTACTTGGGCCAATAAAAATAATATATTTGGGCCTTAAAATTTCGCAACTAGAGAGAGCCCAATGCGAATTTCGGCCAGCCCAAATTCAAAGAATGAGATTCACTATTGTTGTCAAATAGATAGGTCATGCATGAGCCATGAGAAATGGAGAAAAAATGAACGAACAAACCAGCTGCGAAATTGACTTGAATTTAAAATTCTGTGAGCATTTCGATTCCTTGCATATCAAGACTAAAATTATAATATCTACCTAATCCGTACGGGTTTAGGTGGCGAATTGACTTGAAATATATGTATAAATTATTAATCACACCAAACTTTATTGTATGCATGATTATAAAAGAAGGAATCAATAATATGATATGATATGAAGCAAATTTTACCGATAAGTAGTGAGATGGTGCGAACTAAGGAGTTGCACTAGAGCTAGTGGTGTCACATGTATTTGAGATATTTGCGTATATGTTGGGTCAAAAGGTTAAAACGTTTTAAATCATCTTTTAGATCTCGTAAATCAAATTTTTCTAATGACGGTATATTACAAATATAATATTTCTAAAAAAATAAAGTGAACAACATATATATGCTTTAAATATGTGATAAATTGCGTGTCACAACACAAATAATTAATCATACGTATATATTTTAAAAGTCCAAGAAGCATTAGTGTGTGTGTTGCGTGTTACATATTGCCAAAAGGTTTCGAGATGCAATTCTCAAATTTTATATTATCATAAAAACTGCATGGGTTTGGTAGGTGCTTAATGTTGACTCACTGTACGGCCATATAAAATTTTATATTACCATAAAAAGTTGCAGGTGCTTAATGTTGACTCACTGTACGGCCAATACCAACTCATATTTGAACTGACTCCACTCCAATCAGCCGCCTATATATTAGTACATACATACATATTTTCTAATGTTTCATTTATTTCAATGTAAAAAAAGTATCAACTTATAATCTTACACGTTTTATTACCATTCAATGAAACCATAATAAAATATATAGGTACAGAAAATGTACAAAATTGTCAAAATATGTAGCCTGGTTCTGTTGGTAGGCCAAGAACCTGTCGGAAAATCAGAATCCAAAGTGTGGAAGAGAAAGCGAAGCCCGAATCATATACGGGAGGCTGTGGATTATGATGATGGGTCAACAATTTTATTGTGTTTCAAAAAGGAGAAACTTAATCAATCCTTGACTCCTCCTATTAATATCTTCGTGAACTTCCATTTTATATTTTATCAAGCAGTCTTTTTTTTTTCGTCCACGTAAGATTTTCATACTAGTTTCTTCTCTTTTGCTACGTTGAATTTTAAATCCAGCTCATGAGGATTTAACAGTACTGTTTGGCTTTTACCTTTTAGTGAAAAAACTGTGATATTTCCTATTCGTAACATTTCCAGAGACTCGAATCTAGAAAGTTTATCACTTCATTAATTATTCTCATTGAACTAGCATTGAAGTTGTGTATAAAATGGTCACAGGAGCTAGCTAGCTTGGAACTTAAGAGATAAGGTACTGACAAGTACCAGGCAGTTTCTCAGCAAATACCAAGTGTGTCACATTACCTGGTGGCTGGTGTGATCATCAAACCCGCACAAATTTTTTTTCTACCAGGAAAAACATAACAAGTTTTAGCTAGCAACAATATCAAAAAAAAATAATACTATTTCTAGTAAGTAGTAACAAATTAAAGCATCTAATTACTTGCGTCCGCTCATAATATAAGTATTACCTGTTCTGCAAGAAATTGCCACAAAACCAGTGTCAATTTTCTCATATTTAATGCATGAATTAAGAACTTGTATGTGAGAAAAAGAATATGTTAGGATTAAAACACCAAAATAATAGGGTTTTTTTTACTTTATGAAAGTTTTGCTATTAATAAGAAGAAAAATAAAACAACTTAGCAAATCAAACACACACAAGTTTACGTGATTCGACAACTTTCATACGTCCACATGTTGTACCTCACTTTTATTGAATTTGTCAACGATTATTGAATAAAAATATCCTAAATTTTAGAGAACGAATTTTGTATTTCATTTTTATTGTATTTTGCTTTCAATATACAAACTCGAAATAAATTATTTAAAATTTTCAATATTTCTTATATCACAAAAAGACGTGAGAGTACGAAAATAAAGTTATAATTTTAACTAATTTGTCATTAATTCTACAAAAAAAAAATGGGAAGTGAAGACTAATTTTAAAACTGATAAAATACTAATTGTGAGTTTAGTGAAATTTTGGTTTAAAACGTTAGATTTTGACTATAATGTTAGACCATGCAACTAGATGGCAAGTAACTTACCAAGTGGGACCATGAGTGAGCCTAGGAAAGTACGGTGTGAATGGACGACATGTCGCAAAAACTAAAATGGATCGGTTGGGGTTTAACCGCGTAAACACTATGACTTCACTAAGCCACTGCTTGTGCTCCACGTTTCCTTTACTTATCCTTCTACAATCTACACTCACGCACATTGTGGAGTTACATCCTCACGCGCCTAAAAAGCGTGAGCTCAAATATCATGGAAAGAATAATTTTCTATCTCTATATTATTTTCCTTTTAAAAAAAACAAATCCATGAATATTAACGTCGATTTTTCCTAAAATTGAACATTACATTCTCACATTAATTGAAAATCTACAAATATTTTATTATACGATTGACTCGTGATATAGTTTTTGATTGCATCAGTAGGTTTAATGTAATTCATTACCAAAAATTCCATTTATATAAATCTAACAATATACATAGTGTTTAAATTTTTTGATGAGTTATATAATTGTATATAAATACAATCAAGATATTTTAGTATTGAGCAATATTAAACACAACCACAGCATATTTAATAACTATGTATGTGTATTGTGCTCATGTCGATCATACTAGCTGTAACGAATATTACTCTTATTTTCTGCTAATTCTTTTTTCTAACGCTATAGATTTGAATAATTTTTACAAAGTTATGAATGAAATAGAAAAATAAGTAAAAACACGTGAGATAATAGATGAAGTGATCAATTAATTTTATTTTTTTTTAGTTGTAGTCGAAGTTCGAAACTTTCGAGTTATTTTCGAAAATATCCATAACTTGGAAGGTGATGTGAATTTTATAAGGAGCATGTATTTAATTAAATATTTTCCACTTAAAAAATTGGACACGCGCCTTGAAGTCGCGTGGCACAGACACTTACTAATAGTAATACTTCATAAACCGTTCTAGAGACGTCAAAGCTCCGCCCTAGCAATTGTTTCCTACCTCACTCTCCTAACGCGGTCAGGCAACGTGGCCAACGCAGCAGCTTCACAAATCTTGCCCCTCAACTTCATTTTATTTACGCAAAACTCACGCCTCTCCTACTTTCTTACCCAACAAGAAACAGGGGTAAATATGTCACTCCACCCACAAGCGTCAGCAGTGAGTCACACACTCCACACCTACAACCTATAAATACACCCACCCACTCCGTCTCCCACCAATATTCTCACTGTTTTTTTTTTTTTTTTATATTCTCACTTTCATTCAACATCAACGCTAGTTTCAATAGTCCCAAACGTCACAATTCGTAACTGAACCTTCTTCGATTCCACATCGATTCGCTTAGCCATGAAGAGAACTAAAGAGCTCGAGATCGCCGCCGAGACGGCGACGTATTTGATGCTTCTCTCTGGAATAGGCAAAATCGGATCCAAAACCGATGATCAAACCGCGAAGCTAAAGCGGTACTCTTCGGATCCGAATCGGGTCTTCTCGTGCAAGACGTGTAACCGCCAATTCGCGTCGTTTCAAGCGCTCGGCGGCCACCGGGCGAGCCACAAGAAGCCGAGGTTGGTCGGAGGAGAAGAGGCGCTTGGTCGAGAGCGGTCGCAGGAGTCGCCTGTGAAGGCGAAGACGCACGAGTGCTCGATCTGTGGCCTCGAATTTGCTATAGGACAGGCCCTAGGGGGACACATGAGGAAACACCGAAACGCCGCCGTATTGAGCGAGAGCCGGAGCCGGAGCGAGAGCTTGAAGGCGAGTCCTGATCCGGCGCCGGTGTCGGTTATGAAGAAATCGAGCAGCAAGAGAGTGTTGTGCATGGATTTGAACTTGACGCCGCTCGAGAACGATCTGAAGTTGCATTTAGGGTTTGTGCTGTAGTAGAATTTTGAGCTCAACATAGGTAGGATGTTACTTTGTATAGGTTTTGGGGTTCTGTCAGTTTATTCCCCAGCTAAATAGTAGTTGGGATTTTTGTATGCATATTTTTTTATTGGCTTCTTTGTTACATGACTATATACAGTACACAACAGTTTATGATCTGATATGTGTTACGAGTTGTGAACCTTGTGGTGTGTGAGTGATGGCAGCAAATTACACATGCGATACCAATATACACCACATCTACTTCAAAGGGTCAATGTCATAAGATAGCTTACTTGTGTCCATAATTATTTATTTTACTCTTGTGAATCAATATTTATCTTTTTTTATTTATTTGTAAAGACACTTAATAAAATAAGTAACACGTTAATTTTTAGACTTTAAATGATGTTTGAGGAAGTTCGTCCATGAAAAACGTCTAAGAGATGTCACACAATGACTCTACATGGACAATGTGTTAGGCAACACGGCAGAATGTGTTAAAAGAACTCCTCACAAAAGCCACGAGGCAAAGAGAAATTGTCGAGTAGTGCCAAATTTGATTGAAATGAAACTGCATGAACCACACCATCGAGTATGGACAAGGCGAGATTCGCACCCAACTATCCTCATTGCACTGCTCCTGACTATCCTCACTGCTCCCATCCAGTTAATAATTTTGGAACTATCAACAACATATCTAATGTTTTTTATTTTAACTGATTTTTTTAAATCTTTTCAAGAATAAGCCTCAATTAAAGTAAACCGATGACAATCATAACTAATATCGCACACATAAATTTTGACACCCTCTTAAATGACAAAAAATGTTAAGTGAGCATAACAAAGAAGTAGAAAAATGAGGTAGGATCATCAAATTATAAATGTATAATAATGAAATGACAAAAATTGTTAAGTAAATATAACATAGAAGTAGAAAAATGAGGTAGGATCATTCGATCATAGATGTAAAATAATGGTAAATTTGTTTCCTCTTAACAATTTTCAATGAAGTTTCTCATTTCAATAAAAGAAATATATTAAAAAAAGTTTCCGACCTTTTGCAGTCGTCTTTTATTAAACGTGTTCCACATGATCTACGGCTTGTATCCATTCACATTTAGACACGTGACGACAAATATAATCGTAACCGTGACTCCAGTTCCAACTTAATTTTACTTCTTCCGAGAAAAAATCGGGTGTTCCTCACACATTATCAACTGCCTCCTCCCTCTCTCCCGCCTCAAGAAGTCAAGCCTAACCTATCGTCTTCTTCGAACAATCGCTGTCAAAGTGACTGACTAAATAAGGAAGTTCACCGTATTATGATCGTCGATCGACCTTCCGGGTAGTTTCCGGCCACCGTAGAAGGTACAGTTTGTCAAATTCTCCCTGATAAACCTCGTTAATATTGAGTTAAGTCTACAATTTTAGGTGCATTTCTTGAGCTCAGAGTGAAAGCTCTGAATTCCGTTCGATTCACTTAGATAGTTCTGGTTTGACTTGAAGTAATATTCCGTTGATTTTTTTTTTTTTTTTGGCGACTGTGTGTAGAATTTAGAAATTTTCCCTTAAATACAGGTAGTTTTACGCGGAAGGATCAAGGATGTACAGTTCATGAGAAGCATTGCCTCGTTTAAGTTAGTGCGGTGATTTGACGATTATTGTTCTCTATTTGTTTCACTGAGGAAGAGTATTGTTGCAGAATTGGATTCTCTAGAAGTGTTGTTGATACTATAAGTCGATGGAGTGAGCAATGGTATGCTAGATTCTTATATGAAGTGGCTGCTTTTTTCGGCTATAATCTTATCTACGTGTGTTGAGTTTTGCTTTATGTTAGTGTTTCTGGAAATCTGATTGTTGAAGCTCTGAATCTTTTTGCTGAAATATACATCATTAATTTTGTGATTCTCGACTTGTTTGCCTTGTAAATTTTAGTGACACTAGATGAACAAAGAACATATTGCTAATTTAGGCCATAGATAAGCAATTGTTTTTTTCACTCTCTTTATGTGTTGGACTTCAATAGAGGGAGGTTATTCATGAGAGTTTTGTGAACGTATCATTTTAAGTTTGATTGTGCCCCTCATTTGATTGTTTCCTGGACTCAAATTATTGGGTCAGTTGGAAAGACATTTGGTGTGTGTTTATTTTTAGTTTTATCTTTACACATAACGTAACGAACATTTGTTGTGTGCATTCGTAGATTCTAGATTTGATATGTTTTATCTCGTATTAGAAGTTTATCTTTAGGCCTGTGTAAGTGATGAAGCTTGAGAGAATAGTATACTTTGTAGTTACATAAATAGATGACTATTTTCAAAAAACTAAAGCGGGCTAATGGAATTCCTTATTGTTATTGCTTGACAGTATCTTAAGAGATTACTCTGGCCGAGGGACCTCCTTGGGAGACCAAAAAAAGAAGAAAATAACAGAAAACATAAACAATGCTGGAACTATAATTGACAATGTTGTGGAACTTGTTTATCTGATTGGTACATATGTTTGTCAGATCAGAACAAAACCCTTTTCTAAAAGAAAGTTTGTTGTGTAGCTCATTGTGACTTATTTAGAGACCTACAGTAGTAAATGTAATCTTATTCAAAATTAGGTGTGGTTTAGAGTTGAAGCAATTTCTATAATATGTGTTTCTTGCAGTGTTTTCAGAGTAAAGGTGGTTTTTGGATGGCAAAGTTCCAGACATGTCATTGAGGGAGATGCACCATTTGATAATCCTTCTAGAATTGAAGCAAAGCGGTCTCATCAATGGTTTGTCGATGCTGCTGAACCTGAGGTTTTCCCCAACAAGAAGCAAGCAGTCCAACCACCAAATAGCAAATCAGCTTCAGGGTTTCTAAATACAAATGCTGGTCCTTGGGACAACTCTCCCAGCTTCCAATCTGTCCCAAACCAATTTATTGACCGTTTATTTGGATCTGAAACGACAAGGCCTGTAAATTTCAATGAGAGGGTCATCTCGCCAAAGAAGGGTTTAGATGAGCAATTTGGAGATGTGTCTGCGGCTGCTGGTTTGTCCATCTCTCATACTATGGAAGATCCTGAAACATGTCTAACCTATAATGGAATTAGGAAAGTCAAAGTTAATGAGGTTAAAGACTGTGATAGTGGTATGCATGCACTCAAGGGGTGTGATTATCATGGGGAAAACAACAGTAATTTAGCTTCCAGTCAAGCTTATGCTAGACTAAATGAGACTAGTTTTACGTCTATGGAGCAGCCCTATGATAAGTTGGATGACATTACTGTGTCTATTGCTGATGCATATAACAAGGGGGAGGCCAACATTATCTCTTTTGGCGGCTTCCCCAATGAACGAGATATTATTCCTGTGGCCAGGTCCATTAGTTGTTACGAATCACCCTACATTCAGTCTGTTCAAACTTTAGAAACGGCAGTTCAAAGAGAGTCGGACACATCGAATGGCAATGCAGCTGTAAGTACTTCTCGTATAGCTAAATTAAAACCTGAATCTGCTTCCCATGGTAAACAGGAACTTGAAGCTTCTAAAAAAGAGGCTCCAAACAGTTTCCCTTCGAATGTGAGGAGCTTGATATCGACTGGTATGCTTGACGGTGTCCCTATTAAGTATGTTTTGTTGTCTCGGGAGGTAAATATCAACAACAAAAATCACACTTTTTCCGATAATGTTGCTGTTTACTGACTCATGCTTCATGTGACAAGGAACTCCGCGGCATTATAAAAGGTTCTGGCTATCTATGTGGCTGTCAATCATGTAATTATTCCAAGGTAAATTGTGAATTGGTTCTAACTTTTCTTAGGTACATTGTTGACATTGAACTTATAGATTGAACGGAATGTATGTAAGGTGCTCAATGCTTATGAGTTTGAGCGACATGCTGGCTGCAAAACAAAACATCCGAATAACCATATCTACTTCGACAATGGGAAAACCATCTATCAGATAGTACAGGAGTTCAAGGAGCACCCCTGAGAGTATGTTGCTTGACACCCCAATTAATCAGAAATCCTTCCGAAGTTGGAAAGGAAATGAACAACTCTATCTATTTATTGGTGTTAATTGGGCATGCAGCCTAAAGGCCTTCTGGTGCCTTAGCTAGGTAGTGAACTATATATCCGACTCATTCGCATTTCATTTTTCTCTCCAGAATCATTTCAAGCAGCCACTCAGGAGCTTCAACGCATTTATGGAAAAGAAGAGCTAAACTTATGAAGCGCTTCGCAGAGATCCTGCCTCAAAATGTAAGATATATGTGGTCTACATAATGTGCATAAAAGCATGTTATATAACTTTTTATCCTTTCTAGTGGAAATAGACAAGCATTGCACAAGGATTTGATGTTGCTTATAGTTTTTGTATTTTTTTTTTTAAATACTAGGAGATTATGCCATATAGGCAAGATGGCCTGAAAGAAAACACAGGAATTTAGACATGAGTAGGAAATGAAAAAGATAAGGAAAAAAAAAGTGTTTTAACTCATACACAGTCTGCTCAGGAAATAGAATTCTCAAATAACAACTACCTTTAACACACTAAGCAAATTGAAAAGAATAACAATTAAAAGAAAAAATTACAGACATCATCCATCATGTTGTCATCAATTAGTGTTTTTATGTTGTTTTCCTTTCTTTCTCTTCAGTCACAAGTGTTGCATCCAATATGTGGCCACACTTGAACCATAATTTGATCACCTCATGAACCACTCAACCGCAGCAAGATGATTTTTGACCAGCTTGACTGGATCCAGCAGCCTGGTCAGCTTGATTAATCTTGATTGTTGTAGGCTGCACAACGTAACAGTTGATAAGCTAAACCGAATGCCGAATGTGATATCGAACCACAAAATCTCTTTAGGCTTTTACAAAAAGTTTGATAGGATATTAATACCTCAGCCTTGGAGTCAGTATCTGCAAGCCTTTGTTTTATATCCCGTGCTATTGAAAAAAACACTTCCTCTACGTTTAGATTTGTCTTTGCACTCTGCAGTTCACAGTTCTCTCTCAATCAATATATAAACACCAATGGTTATCTAACATCCACTTATTAGTAAAAGCTTAACTTACGGTTTCAAAAAATTTGATGCCATACTCGTCAGCTAGTGCTTGGCCCTTCGCTGTGGGGACGGCCTACAAGGAAAAAGATGTGACATGGTGGTATATGATTAGCATGACTTAAATTGAGACTCACAAATCCACTTGAGATATGGCTTCTAAGCCACAAATTCTTACTAAAAGCTATTAAAATATGTGCTCCTGTCATCTACGTATGACGGAAGCAAAAAGTAAGTTATGCTAATAGAAATCACATTCCTACATACCCTTTTGCTCTCATCCATGTCGGCTTTGTTCCCTACCAATACCTTGTTGACATTATCTGAGGCATGTTGTTCAATATTGCGAATCCAGTTCCTAATATCTGGAAATGGTAAGAAATTAGGACTATGGGCAAACAGTTGAGAAATGGAGAAGCATGACAATACATGGATACATCATTCAGGAATAACAGCTATCCAGTATGAGACAGGAAAAATTACTGTTGAAAGATGACTCATCAGTAACATCATAGACTAGCAAGATACCCATTGCTCCACGATAGTATGCTGAAAAAAGAACGAGAAAAAGAAAAGAGTTACAAGGGAAATATGTTGATCTAAACCACAAAACAGCATACAATAATAATTTTAGCAGTTGGAAATGAAGCCCCAAGAAGACTCCATGAGCATTACTGCAAAAGGTATCATGCAGCAAATGCCCGAGATTCTTATAATCAACCAGGAAACTTCTATGGAAAATGTGCCATCAATGCATGCTATGGACATCATACCTCCATAAATGCATAAATATTAAATTACCAACTTGCCTAGCAAACAGCCAACTACTGATAAATTTTGTAATTACTTTTGGGGGTTGGTCTGGAATTTGAATCATCACCAGGAACAGCAAGCTACACTTCACACTACCTTAAGGCAAGGTAATGTGACCAACACCTACCTGACTTTAGGCACTAAATCTATACATTTGTGGTGTTATTAATCACCACACGTCCTTTCTTCAGGTCATATGCAACAAGTTGTATTGAGATGACAGACATGAACTATTTGATGGTACAAGGAAACTAATGGCACGGAGGAGATATCCTGCTTTCATTGAGAAAGCATGGATTTGCTGGTCTCTAGCGGGAATGCCCACAGCTCTATGTTCCTTACTCAGGACAAAGCCATGGATGAAGGGCACAAATATAACCCTAATGTCCAGATAAGCTTACCAGTTGTGATTGTTCGAAACCGTTCCTGACCAGCTGTATCCCATATTTGGAGTTTGATCCGCTTGCCATCCAGCTCAATGGTTCTAATCTTAAAATCAATTCTGCAAGCGAAAAATTGGCACAGGAGGTTAGAAAAATAGTTATATACCAATAAATAAAAATTGCAGTTAAAATATAACTCCAAGCTCATAAATACTCACCCAATAGTGGTGATAAAACTGGTTGTGAAAGAACCATCAGAGAAACGCAAGAGAAGGCAACTCTTACCCACACCTGCAAAAGTAAAGCACAAAAAGTCAGGCCTGCAAATCCTTAGGGCAAAGTTATTAGCGTAAGTCAGGAACAAGTAAATTAATCAAACCAGCTTATACCTTCTTTCTAAATGAAGGGGAAAAACTCAAAAGAAAACCTAAGTTTTCATATACAAATGAGTATTCACTTTTCTTCTTAGCAAGTTATTTATACATGAATTACCAAAAAGATTAGTTAGTTACATACCCTTTAGTTATGCAAGTATTACTCACAAGATAAGTTAGTTGCATACTCTTGAGTTTGTTACAATAAGAGCACATGACGTATAATAGTAGGCAAAGTCTAATCCTAATTAACTTATCCTTTGTTTTGGGCCGAGCTACTCTATAGGAGGGAGGTGGGGTATAAGAGCTAAAGCCTAATCTTAACTAACTTATCTTTTATTTGGGGCCAAGCTACACAATAGGGAAGAGGTGGGGTATAAGAGCTAAAGCCTAATCTTAACTAACTTATCTTTTGTTTAGGCCAAGCTACACGGTAGGGAAGAGGGGTATAAGAGACAGCCTAATCATACTAACTTATTACTATCTTCGTCCTAAAATTAAGGATAAGTTAATTAGTATGGTATATTTATTCATGTATCCCCGTGATTATGTGTTATAACAAACATAATGAATACCAACTTATTATAAGGATATTATTGACAATTCATGCATAACCAACTTTCTTATAAAAACAAAAAGAAAACACTAATTTTGTGACAAAAATTCCAAAAAAACAAAAACACGACAACCATTTTGAGACAGAGGGAGTACATGTTTTGGGATGAGCTACAAAACACA
This sequence comes from Pelargonium cotyledonis, assembly GCA_036897625.1. Taxonomy (NCBI): domain Eukaryota; kingdom Viridiplantae; phylum Streptophyta; class Magnoliopsida; order Geraniales; family Geraniaceae; genus Pelargonium; species Pelargonium cotyledonis. The sequence goes on along the minus strand of JAYMTA010000181.1, from coordinate 13,974 downwards.
CCCTTTTTTTTCCCATAAGCCAACCGACTCAATGGGATGCGAAGCTACGACTTCTCATTGGAAAGTATGTGCCTTTAACCATTGAGGCATCCCCAGGAGACTTATTCTCAGTCTTTGCAAATATAGAAAAGTAGACACTCATTTTAGGACAAAGATGTAGAAATAATAATGGTGACAGAGAACCAGTTGTCAAAACAATAACTGCGGTGACATCTGTAATATGAAGATTAAAAACAAAGTAGTTATAGACCTAGGAAACAAGCTGTCCATGATTCTTCTTGATGATGCACAGAAAAACTACAACTGTTCATTGTAGATTATAAGCCTCAGAGAACCATAAAATAAAATAAAAATCAGCAAGGTTTAGACCACATTTGAAATTAAATTAATCAGATTCCATGGTCACAAGATGATTATGATGTATCAATATTAGATACACCAAATGCCTCTTCAAACATTGGCCATTTCCATGATTAACTTGCATATTCATCATAGTTGGACAAAAAAACAACTTCAGTTCCTCAATCAAACTAGATCCACACAAAATCAACCAACTACAATGCAAAACAAACCCAAGCCTACCATTCTCGAGTCATTTCCAGCATCATCAACCAATTCGTAAACAATGTTCTAAAAAAAACACTAATTTTCCTTTCCAAATTCAAAAACCCGATCTGGAATTTCAACAGCCCCTGAGTCCGACGGTAGAATTAAGAAATGTTCGATTTTCTATAAAATGCGAGAAAACAAAATGCTCACAACAACAAAACTTACCGCTGTCGCCGATCAATAGGAGCTTTATAAGGTAATCGTAATCGGCCCTTGCTCGTGCTGGTGGAGCAGCCATTGTGAAATCAACCGTTAAAATCACTAACAAACGCTTCGCCTCTCTGCAAACAACCACAAATCAAACACTATAATCAAAACACGCCACATACGAAAAAAAAATCCAGAAGACGAACACAAAACAAACACCAGCAGATCATCAATTCGAGAGAGAAAAAAATGAGAGACCGTTTTGGAGAAAGAGAGTGGGAGAGCTGTGGGGTTCTCCGAGAGGTCAGAAGAGAGAGGCCATGGAGATTTAGAGAGAGAAAGAAGAATGAGGAGAGAGAGAGAGATTGGGCGAATGATTGTTTAGTGTATTTACCAAAAACGGGAACAAACCTTGATCCCTTCACCACCTACAAAGCTTCCTCCGACTATGGTGGGTGGCTAAAATGCGCACTCGCTACCCTTTCACACCTCTCTCTATTGTACGCCGATCACTCGCCTGCGCGCGTTAGCACCAATATCACCACCACCACGACAGACAGAAAAAGTAAGACCTCGCTTGCCTCTGCTCTTCTTCTCCGCTTCGGGCGTGAGTGTTCGCTTAAAAGCAGCCAGTTCAGTGCACCACTCGCTAACAAATCAAAATGCGACACGTGCACACTACCGCCAAGTGTGCGTTCCGGATGGTAGCACTCAAAGTTTTAGTTACAGCCGCGACGCATGTTATCGAAGCTCGGTAGTTGAGCTGGCGTCCTAATCATCACCAGAGCGGTGCTCGGTTGGTTGGTCCAACCGTCCAATCACTTGAAATTCCAGCACATGTCCAGCGTGTGGTCGCTTGCATGATGAAGTTGTGTGTGAGCGAGCTGGTCCTCCCAATCTGACCGTTAAAAACTGTGTAGGCGGTGGACGTTATTATTATAGCTCTTCTTTTTTTGTCCGTTACGTACGGGTGAGATGTGAAATGTCTGTTTTGCCCAAATCAAAGTGTGGTCAAGAGTCCTCCCAGACGGCGTAATGAAACGACCGTTAAAAAATCATCAGACAAAATATTCATTGGCTAAACTCCAAAAATAGCATTTTAAAAATAATTTAATTTAAATTATGACCACGGTAATTTGCGAAATATTCAAAACATTTATTCAGGGTTTATTACAAAATTAAATGTGGTACTTATTGCGAGCTAGATAACTAATAAGATTATTGTGCATCAATCCAAATAAACTTTGATAATTTTAATATAATTATGATATAATCAAATTATTAAGTGAAATAAAAGGAAACAATTGAATACAGAATTGTTATTTTTTTTTTATTTTTTTATTTTTGTTGTAAATACAGAATATGGTTTTCTTAGTTAGTAAGGTTGAATCTTTCCAAGTTTGAATTACAAATTACAGCTTACTGCAAGCAGAAGAAAACAAAGGATAAGTAGCTCCAGCTGGAAGGTGACCATGCATGAATATATATGCAGTTTTATTTGAAAATTATACTACAACATTCATATGTTTATTTTTGGTTGTTTAGTGTTTATCTTAACTTTAGGTCCAATGATTAGACTCTAAATTTTTTAAAGATACTTAATTAATCAATGACTCAATCCATGTCATATAAAAAATTATTTTAACTTTTCAACCAATTAGATTTTTAAGCTGGTGAATGTTGAGTCAATTATATTCGAATTAGATGCTCGTTACAAGTTTAAAACAAATATAAAGCATTCAAAATATAAGCATACTTAAAAATTCGAGTATAGTTAATAAAAATTGACGTGCAGTTTGAAAAACAAAATTTATTTTAATGTATAATAAAATTTTAAGAATGTTTATCAGTCTTATTACATTACCAATTTGAAAGGCTAAGAGTTGTAAAAACAAACTTTTGGAGTGGGGTTGGAGGATGTCAAGTGAAGTTTGGAATGTTGGTATTTATAACAGTTGTTAATTGAATGTGATTGGGAGACAGAGAAGATGCATTGTGAGTTCCATTGTTGGTTCTTATTAGTTTATTATAGCTTTGATTGGTGCATTCTATGAGGCTACAAATATATTCTTATTGACTTCACTACCCATCACAACTTTATATGCTTTGCTTTTCTTATCTTTTTGTTATCAAGATGCTACTATTTCTATATACTTAGACAAAACCCTTGTATTTGCCACTAGTCTAAAACCATACAATACAAAGCACTAATGATAAGCTTAAATATATTTTTTTAAAATAGTATTTTAATCATCATATTTGACCAACAAACATAAACTAGTCTCTAAGAGATTAGATGATTTTGTATGGACTTTTTCCAAAGGAAGCATTCCATGTGCACAAACAAACATGTGTTTTGACACTAAAGTTGTGAATGTACTATTGCAAAAACAAACTTAATTTAACACCTACATTCTCCTCAGTAAAATAGTTATTTCAATAATGAAATATATATAAGACCAAATCAATATTTATGGTAAATCATGTATACAATTCTCAAACAATCAAAATATAAAGAAGTATTGCATGAATGTTTTGCTATTATTCTCTCAATAGGATATCACTGTGTCCTTCAACATGTTTGAAGAAATCGAGTGCAAACAAATACAACTTTCGTATTTATTTGTTTTATTAAAAATTACGAGACTACGAGTATTCTGTAATTAAAACGACAGAGAATCGAATATAAAACATTATAAACATTTACAAAATTCAGCAGAGTGTTCTATATGTACCTAGTAAACATGACTATACTAGTGAAACTGAATAAAATGTCATATTGTTGTTTTACTCAACTCAAGTTATAAAAAGACCTGAGTTTATTGTTTCTTCTCAAAATGTACTAAAAATGACGTAATGTTTTCAATTTCCTTATTCCGCACTTATAATGCTTCTGTTTTCTTTCACAAACATGAGACACAAACAAATGGCAAGAAACGCAAGCAAAGAATGTCCCAACTTTTTTTACATCTCCACATTCTAATAAAAATCATAAACAAAGAGTAAAGTAAGTGGAAAAAGAATGGGCAAACAAAGCAAGTTAATGCTCAAGCATATACTTGGAAGATCCCTTCACCACAAACTCTATACTTTAAAATACAAATATTCCTTTAAAAGCTTAGCAGCCTCTCTTCATTACCTCTCTCTCTCTCTCTCTTCCTCTCTCTCTTGTTCAAGAAACTAAACCATCCATCCACAACCTCCTCTCAATGGCTTGCAGCGGCGGAGCCCACGGGGGCGGAGGCGGCAGCGGCGACGAGGCTGAAGATGGAACAAATGGTCATAGTTGTTGAGTACTTGCAATGCAAGTTTGATCATTTGGGCAACTGAAGATCCTTTGGCATGGTTTCGGATTTGTTGTTTTGTTTTGTACTATTGGCTTTAGCATAACCACTTTATGCTATTTTTGGAGGAAAAAATACATGAGAGTTTCTGATTTCGTTTCGTTCTTGAATTAGGGAAATATTTTGCATATGATGTTTCTTTTTATGTGTGTTTTGTGTTGTTTGATTGCCATATAAGTGATGTGATAGCTTTATTGGTAGGTTATAAATTTTACAACCTCGCATCTTATTTGTTTATATCAGGATAATCGATTATCTTGTACTTAAATCGAAATTGAAAAATTTATGTGTTTTTTTCTAAATGAATTCATGTGTTTTTAAGCACGTGTATTTTATGTACAATTGTTTTTTTTTTCCGCCCAACTATGTTTGTTATTTTGGGGAATGTGAGCTTTTTTTTGCACAACTTCACAAATTTAAATCTCTATCAACACATTTATATTTATTGCAATGACTGATAGTTGTCATAAGCGACTAAAATGCGCATGACTGAGACATATGTCCTAATACATTTTCACGCTAAAATTTGAATCGACGTGTTTAGAACCTCACATATTGTAAAGAAATTAGTGACAAGAGAGTATTGCACTTGAAAGTGAACAACACCTGATACTGGTAGAAGCAACCACATATCAAATGTATGGTGTTGGCAAGAAAATGTCAGATTATTGGTTGAAGAGGTAAATCAGCTTTAAAATGGAATTCAGGTCCAATTTTGATACAAATCGAAACATGCTTCAAAAGTATACCATAAAATAATGTATTAACTGTTAAGCACAGAAAAATATTTAACCGAGATTCGGGTTGATTAGCTGATTCTTATGCAAATCTATAATAGTTGCATCCTGATAAGCTCACAAATATATTTATTTGTAACACAACATTACCTATCAGCATTCAAAAGAAGAGATGTCAATTCAAATTTCATATTCCAATTCAATCCAAAGTGAAAATCTAAACCGAATTGAATAAGATCAGATTTCAGATTTGTACAATCTAATACATCCTTAATATTGTAGAATTGGATTTCAAATGTGGGCAGGTTCCAATCCAAATCGCCATATCTAATGAAAGATTTGGATATTGAATGGACAAAAATGAACCGGAAAATAAAAATCTCAAATTGCATTGAACATAGTAAAAGATTAAAACAAAACCACCATACCATGTAAATAATTCGAAATACAAATAAGTAATTGAACTGTGGGTGTTCTAAGTCTGTTGATAAAGAAAATAGGCAGCACTACTAAAAAAATTCCAAAAGGATATTCATGGAGCTCTGCTCAATAGAAGAAACCAAGTACTTTGCCACCGACATTCTTTCTCCTAGCTTCTTCGTGATCCATGATGCCAGCAGATGTTGTCAGCACAATGTATCCAAACTGCAAATGTTTCATAAATTTAAATGATTAGTTTGAAGACATGGGCAAAAGATAGAGAGCGCTAGCACGGCTCTCTCTTCCATGAACACACTTACATGTGCCAAAAGATAGAGAGCGCTAGCACAGTTATCTCTTCCATGAACACACTTACATGTGATGCATAAATATCAGAATAACTAGAGTTGGCAATGTGTGTCGTAGAACAACACATGACCCAAACATGACAAGAAATTAGTGTGTTAGGTCTCACACATTTTGTGTTTGGCCTCCAAAACACATACAATATTAATTAGTCAAGTCATGACATGCACAACCCAACCAAAGCACACACTTAAGGGTACAATTGTAAGTTAACGCCTATAATGTGCCAAATGAGTACTATAGTGTAAAACGTGTAGGGATGTGTTGGTGTCAACACACCCCATTTAGTCAACATGCCGTATTGGTGTTGGATTGTGAAACACACAGTTAACATTCAGCACAACAAAACACACACAAATTGACAGCTCCAGAGTTTAATAACTATGCTAGAAACAAGTTATTCAGATATCAATTTATAAAGATATTTGGGGACTAACCTGTCTTGAAGGAAGCAACCTAGCAGTCCACCCTTCAATCTCCTTGACACCAACATCAAAACGGGGACTGATGACACCACACTTGTTCAGCCTTCCGTTCAATTCAACCACAATCTTTCCAGATCTGTGGTCATCAACATACTCAAACTCTCCAATATATCCTGAAATAGATTTTATTAAAACATAAAATTGGTTAATTTTGATGGCTGATAGGGGAAGTATAGGACGAAAGGTAAATGTAAGTATGAATACCATGCTTCTGCATAACCAGAAGAAACTTGATGACCACTTTCGATGATGGCCTAATCATGACCTGTCGCTTCCCCCTCTTCTCCGCATTATACATGCTCTTGAGAGCATCGTTCAAAACACTAACTCTCACCATCCTCCCGACTTCAAGCTACTGCAGTTTTTGCAGAAAAATTAATTTTAGTAAACAAGGATAATACACATGCTGTAAACAAATGAAATACTTCTATGAAAAAGGAACAGAAATAACCTTTTGGAATAACTACTCATATATATAAATTAATAACTTCCCAAGCTTTTGGAATAACTACTCATAAAATGGCAATCTATCCATTGGCCCAAACAAAGAATTCTCACTCAGCTAAGACACAAAGGAAATGAATTCAGTCGGGTGCAACATGGCCACAGATTCAGTGTGGCTGTACGAGAGTTAAATAGTAAGCTGACATCTATTCATTGGTTTGGCTGTGTTTCAGCCCATAATTTTCCGGCTGCTATTCTATTTTCAATTCCAACCAGATTTGAAAATTTGAAATACATATAGCCCAATAACTTGCAAACATTGACAACACTGATTATTTTAAAAATAGCACACTTGATACCACAAAACTAGCATTAACAATGAATACTAAGTCTAAAATCATAAAAAGCTTAAAAACGAAAACCGGTACATACAAATCGACGCTTAGATATATACACCAAAGATCATATTCATACAAGCAACTGTGTTTCTAACATAAACACAGTGCACGTATAAATTAAAATACAACAGTGCTAGCGTCAAAGAGATAACAAAACTGATAATCAAAATCAAATTATATAACAAAAAGGTTTAACGGATGGTTTTGAGTGTGCCAAAATCAGATCCGCTCGTGGAAAAGCTGTGTGTGAGAAAGAGAGGTTAGAGGCATCACCTGAATGAAGAAATGGCGGCAGGTGCTCTAGTAGCCTGAGGAGAGTGGAGAAGAAGAGACGAGTTAGGGTTTTGTTATAGGAGAGACTCGAGTCGAGACGGAGGAGGGCCAGGAGGCTGAGTTTAGGCCCAAAGGCCTTTTTGCTTTTCCATTGCCAGCTTTATTTTGGGCTGTTAGGTTGAGTAATGGGCTTTAAGACTAATAGTGGGCCCTGATCGGTCCATGTGTAATGGCATAAAATATACATGTAGCCTAATGAAACTTTCACTTTCTCCTCCAACTATCTATTTTGTCTTAAATGGTACTCAAATTGATTTTATGTTTATTTCGATCTATGTTCCTATATTCCTTATTGATCCCATATGTAGATGTGCAGTCAAATTATGTTGATGTGATAATTTTATTTTAGAATTGTCTTATTTGTAAATTTAGTTAATTTAAGTGTCACATGATTGTCGCGTTAATAAAAAATTATTGAAAAAATAATTGTCACAACAATCTAATCTAATGACATCGTTATGAATTGAACCAAATTGAAGCAAAAACAAACTATGTTCATACAAAAATGAGTGTACTTTCTATTTTCAAACAAAATTAATGATAAATTAGTTAATATGATACATTAATTTTTATAACCTCATAATTATGTGTTAAAAAAATATCAATTGACTTGTGTTGAGGATGTTATTGACAATTTGTACTTAATTAATTTATTATAAAAAAGTGACACTCATTTTGAAATAAAAATTTAAGAGAAACAACGTGCACGATTTTGGATCGGATGATATTATATTTGAGGGACCAAATTGGAGCGTTGTAAATAGCTTGGAGACCAAATTGATAAGGAAGTCAAGTTTAGTGTCAATTTGAAGTACAATAAATAGTTAAGGGACTATAATATAATGTTAAGTCGATCCAAGTGAATCCGGTCCTAACCGGGTCGGGTTTGTGTTGTGGGTTGAGACAGAGAGAAAATCAATTGTGAATAAACCCCAATAAAACCCACAGTTTCATAAGACTTCCATTACCAACCTCGCCAGTAACCACAGAGAGATAGTAACGAGCCAACGTACAAACATGAACAGCTCACACAACATCAACCACACCGATCCCATATTCATTCAATCCCTAAACCCATTACACATCCACCCAAATCTCCTCTCCTGCTCCCAAATTCCAGAACAACCCAACCCTCTCAATTCCCAGAACAACCCAACAATCAACCAAGAAATCAACATCGAAAAGGAGATCATCAGAGCCATCACCAGCGGCAAATCAGAGCCCCTCAAGCCCAACTCGGGCCAAGCTGTTCCCATTGGAGAGCACTACGTTTGCGTCTCATTTCACGAGGAAGCCGAGTCGGATTGTCGAGTCTGGGAGTGGCACGGGCACGTTGTGTCGTATGATGAGAAGAATGGGCACACGCAGGAATATGTGTATGGGAACTATTTCGAGAGGACGATGAAGCAACCTGTGTTTGTCGAAGAGAGTGATGAAGAAATTTGGGAGGAGAATATGGGGTTGAAGGATCTTATTGGTGGCTTGAATTTGGCAGATGGTCGGGTTCTTTGTAGAAACATCAGTACAAATTTTTAGCAGGTAACTTCCATTGTGATGTGATTTGCTGCTTTATAGTGAAATATTGATGTTTCAAAGCAGAAATTGCTATAAATATACTAATTAGCATGTGGGTTTTGAAGTTTTTGTGTATTGTCTATGAATGAAGATGTGTTCAACAATTTTCAGCCTACAATGTATGATCTGTGACTTCCATAAATTAAGTTGAATTGCCTTTATCTGTAGAATTGTAATTTGTTTTTGTTGTTGGGTTTTGGGCAATTTTGATGAATGGCTGATTGTTTGAGGTTGCAAAATTTCATAGGTTGTTGAATGGCTGATTGCTACAATTAATATTATGTCTTTTGTCTGTCACAGTTTGTGATGGTTCTATTATCCTGAAATTCTGAACAGATATGCAACTCTGTTCTACAAAATATCTAGTGCGCTGTCTTGTTCTAGTTGTAGTTGTTAATAGTTATTTTCATGCCCGCCAGAATTTAATACAAGTCACAGCTACCTCGAAGAAATGCTTGGTTAGGGATTCATATAATCTATATGTTTAAGGCCACCAAGGGGCATTTTGAAAGAGAGCAAGACTGAACAAAAAAACTAAGATATATGATTGTGTGTTGTTGAATGGAACTGTCACCACCTTGCAGCATAATTGTGTTTTTTTGTTTTTGGTGGTCTTGTCTTGATTACATTTGTAGTTGAGTTAAATCATTCCTTTTGTTGTGCCTTGGACATGTGATTGGTTGACTTCCATAATTCTACATTGGAGAAATGTCTTTCACTAGTGAGTTCTTAGCAACTTAGGTTCTCAAAAGTATATTGTAATTGCTTATATTGGATAATGAGTGTGAAGTTTTCTTTAGGGGTTGGGCGGCTGAAATGAAACATTGCTTTGCTGGAAGTTCATTTGGATGAGAGGTTTTTGTTGATGTGTGACTCTCTTTTCTTTTTTGTCAACTTAAACCAGTGGAATCAATTAGGGCAGCATGTCAAAATCTAACAGGGTGCAGTTTTCTTCACCATATCATTCCAGCTGTAAACTGTAATATTTAAGCTGTTGCTTTGATCATATATATCCGTATATGCTATGTAACTATGCATTAATCGATGAGTATGCATTGTTGAGGTTTAAGTAGTATGTTGCAATCTTATTGAAACATGTTTTCTCACCTTCCTACCATGGAATGATAGGTATGGCTGCTCTGAAAAGATCTGCTATCATTGTAAGAGTCAAGTTTTCCCACTATCTGCTGAACTCAAATTTCTAGTGTAATTCTTCTCATTCACAATTCACTGTGTCAACTTGTACACAAATGTTGATGGAAAGATACCTATAAAAGGTTAATCTCCTTCATAGACCTCTATCCTCAATCGTGCACGCGAACGAAGCTATTATCTTAGTCATATCCCTGATTTTACATAACAAGACTAGTTTTGGCAACATGTTTTGGTCAGCAATTCCTCTTCTGAATCTTCCCCTCGTATGCTATTATCTTAGTTTTGGAAATGTGGCTTATTTCTCATTGATGTTTCATCTATTTTGGTTCACTGCAGGTCTTAATTGGTTAATCCCAGGAATTTGACAGTGGTAGACACGAGATTCGGGATACAAATAGTGCAAGATGTAATATTCTTCTTCCTTGGGAGCCTCTCCTGAGAGATGTGAAGGCCAGGTTACATCCAGTAGATGTTAGTTCAAATTTAGGTATTTAGATTTAAACAGCAATACCGATGCCATCTGATTTTCATGTTAGTTAACTTGTCGATAACTCTTGCCGCCTTGTTTGTTCTATTGACTATAGTTGCAAAAATTGCTTGATCATACAGTAGAAGAAATTTGTTTTCTAAAGAACAGTATCTTGAGATCTCGTGTGAAGTTTTTGTTTTTCCTCCACTTTTTTTTATTTATACATATGTGAAACTTCCTATCCTGTGAAGCCATGGTTGTGAATATGAAGATATGAAGTGTGATACAACAAATCCTTAACACTTTGCCACAAGAACACAATGGTACATATGTACAAAGAGGTATCAAATAATTGTATGTTGATTGATAAACTAATGAATTCCACACAAACTTCGGTTTAACGATGATCAAAGCATTCTCGTTAAGTATCTCTAAGGATTTATTAGGTCTAACAAATAAGAAACTTGTGTCTTTTATGTTTAGACTCGTCCAAACGATGACGTATTGGATGAACTTAAACCCCAAAAATGGTGGGTTTTGATCCATCGTTGTAGATAAGTGAGGAATAAGATTTTACTCCACAATGTAATGTGGCATAATATGTTAACATGTAAGTCATGATTATTCTATAACAATTATAGAAACAAATAAATAATGTTAGTAATAAATAAATAAAAAATAACATAGAGTCGGCTCTTTAATCATGCCTTAGAGCAACTCCATTGCACACCCCCACTTTCTTCCAAATGACAAAATGTCGGAGGGCCTTCACTGTTTCTGTAATGGATCAGTCACAATTTAAGAGTCAGTCCCTAAAACTAGGGATGACTGTTAAGTTTTCTTTTTACTCTCACAAACCAATCATATGCAGACAAGTGCCAATAAATTAAAAAAAAAAAGATTGTTAGAGAGGAGCCGATTAAACCGATTACTTTAATTTTTAATATAAAAAATTATATATCTATTCTATAAATAATACTTCATTCTCTCAACATTTATTCACAAATGAAATTAAACCAATTTTCAAACAGCCAAAAAATTTGAATATGTTGTGAAATAAATGTCTTCTACAATCCTACAAGTAAATAGAGATAAGAGTAAAAATATGGAGGCCACATTCAATCAATGTGGGATGAATTGTTGCTGTGAATTGGGCAACAAGTTGATGAAGTTTTTACTCTATAAATAGAGTCATTCTTCTCTTTGTATAAAACTACCAATATCAATACAGATATACATATTACTCTCTCATATTGTTTCCTCTTTTATTTGTTTTGTTTTATAACACGTTATCAGCACGAAAGCTTTGTCAGTGTAACACTTTTCTGAGTATATTGTAAACTTCTCTTGAAGTTTATAATCTCTTTAGATTATAGTGGAACCTGATTTTTATATTCAGCTAAGTATTCGCAAGTTCCGATAAATTATTTACCGATTATATTCTTTCACGGTTCAATACAATTTTAATTGTTTTCATAATTATATTTCTTTATCTGCACAATATTATTTTATATGAAACTAATTAATTATTGCTTTAATTTAGTGTGAATACAACTAAATAATTTTCATTAATATTGTTAAATAAATAATTTATTGTTTCGAGGTATTTCGAATTCTTATGTTATTTCTCTTGTCTTTTAGTTATTTATCATGTCAAACATTACACCGCTTCAGTTCGATGCCCTCACCATATCAGGGGAAAACTATCTGTCATGGATCATTGATGTCGAAATGTATTTGAATTTAGTAAATCTTGGCAATACCATAAAAGATGAAAATACAGCAACGGCCCAAGATAAAGCAAAAGCTTTAATTTTCATACGCCATCATTTACGCGCGGGGCATAAAATTAGTATCTTACAGTTAGAGATCCTTTAACTTTATGGAAAAATCTCAAAGAACGTTATGAACATCAAACGACTGTGATTTTACCAAAAGCTCGGTATGATTGGATACATTTAAGGCTCCAAAATTTTCTAACAGTGAGTCAATATAGTTCTAAATTGCATTTGATTACTTCGCAGTTAACACTTTGTGGAGAAAGGGTCACTGAAGCGGATATGTTAGAAAAAACATATTCCACCTTTCATGCCTCAAATTTAATCTTGCAGCAACAATATCGAGGGAAAGGTTTTACTAAATTTAGTCAATTATTATCATTTCTTCTTGTGACTGAACAAAATAATGAGCTTTTGTTGATGAATCATGAATTGCGTCTGACCGGCTCTGCTCCATTACCTGAAGCTAATGTTGTAGCACATAATAATTATGGTCGTGGTCATGGTCGTGGTCGTGGCCGTGGCCGTGGATATAATAATAATCATAGCCGAGGCCATGGTCGAGGCAGAAATAATTTTTGGAATCGTGATGGTCATATTCAGAAAGCAACATAAGAAAATGGAAAGACTCCTTATGATGAAGTTCCCAAAAGGGTTGAAAATCCATGTTATAGATGCGGAATGAAAGGGCATTGGGGGCGAAATTGTCACACACCCTAACATTTTGTTGATTTTTATCAAGCCTCCTTAAAAGGGAAAGGAAAGAATAAAGAGGTCAACTTCGTTTGCCAATTTGATAATAATCAACCCAATGAGCAAGTAAATTTGGCTCACTTGGATGTTGCAGACTTCTTTGAAAAAATGGGTGAAAATGTTGGCACATCTTATGCTGATGAAAATGCTTATGTTTGAACTGATTTTCTTTTATGTGTGACATTACTAGTGTGTTTTGTTTTTCTTTATTGTTTTCAATATGTTAGTTTTATGTACTCTTAATTTTTAAATCTTATTATGTAATCTTGTTTAATGAATAGACATGGAAAATTCTCATCATTGCATTGATCATTTCAAAATGGATTATGAAGATATATGCTTAGCAGATAGTGGAACTACTCACACTATACTCAGAAGCGAGATATATTTCTTGAGTTTGACAAAGTCAAAGGCAAATGTCAAAACAATTGCAAGCACTGCAAATGTAATTGAAGGCTCTGGAAAAGCAGTTATTTTGTTACCTAAGGGAACAAAAATTATGATAGATAATGTATTATTATCTACTAAATCAGAAAGAAACCTGTTGAGTTTCAAAGATATACGTCTCAATGAATATCATATTGAGACAATAAATACAGACAATATTGAATACCTTTGTACTATATTTATTGTCTCTGGAGTGAAATGAATATTAGAAAGATTGTCTTCTTTATCCTCCGGTTTGTACTATACACGTATAAGTACAATTGAATCTCATGTTCTAGTGAACCAGAAATTCACCGATTCAAAAAATAATTTTATGAGTTGGCATGATCGATTAGGCCATCCTGGATCAATAATGATGCGAAGAATTATAGAGAACTCAAATGGGCACTTATTAAAGAATCAAAATTTTTTTTTATCAAACGAGTTCTCATGTGCTACTTGTTCTCAAGGAAAATTAATTATTAGGCCATCACCAACAAAGGTTGGAAATGAATCTCCAAAATTTCTTGAGCGT
>JAYMTA010000180.1:0-35941 GCA_036897625.1 Pelargonium cotyledonis | reverse complement strand
TTATCTTGTAATTCTTAATTTTTGCAAAAAATGAAAACAAGACACTCATTTTGGGACGGATGGAGTATTATTTTTCTAACTTTGTTTATTAGGTCTAGCTTGTCCAAAAAATGACATAAAAACATGCAACACACAACATATGTCTTGGGGTATAAGCGTCATATCCTCTCCAATCACGTGCTTTCGATGACCGATACCCAATCGGTCACGTTCTATAACGCCGTCACGTAGCGATAGCACATTCCATTCCCATAGCGCGTCAAATGCTCGCACGTAACAGTACACAACAATACAGAATCAAAGAAGATTCCGTTCCAAACGGCACCGTTTGGTACAATCAGACGGTACGGTGTTAGGTGCGGACAAAACACTCCCACCAACCTTTTCCCGATCTTCTTCTCTCTCTCTCCAAGTCGCTGTTATAAAAATGGAGGACTGGTTTGGGAACAAAAATCCATTTACAGTCTCTCCAATTACCTCTCACCATTAAAGCTTCAGCTTCTGCTCTCTCGTTCTCAATCGCTCGTAGCATTATTGCATGGCCGCCAATTCGAAGAGCTCAGTGATCGCCACGTTGGGGAAGCGAGTCGCGACTCAGATCTGGACACCTCGCAGTGCCGCTTCTTTCTCTCTCAGCCGGTACCTATCTTTAATTTATTGTTCTGGTTGTTACTGTGATATATATGTATTTCGTCGATTTCTTTCGATTATTTGATCGATCGAGCTGTGGTTGTGATACGGTGGCTGGAACTAATAATTGATCCTCATGCTGTTTGTTTCCACGGAAAATAGGTGGGAAAATTTGTTGTTTCCGCTTTTGGTACCATTTATTGCGAGTAACTAACTCGTTCAATAAAGAGGAGAAAGAGATATTCAAGTGGAATTAATAGTGTAGGTTTGGTGAGAAAATGCTTTTCTAGATCGGAACTCTGGATTTTTTTCTGTAATCAATTATTTGTTTCCTCAAAAAGAAAATGAATAGTAAGCGGATTTGGATAAGAACGGACTGATAATCGCCTGTTCTTCGGACACTTGCCCTGAATATTTCTCTGAAATTTAGATCTGACGGTCGATAAGCACCTACCACTCCACCCTAGAAGCTTCATTTTTTTTTCTCTGAAATAAATTAAGCAAGTATCTGATTTAATTATTACTTTTTTAAAATAACGTTCTTAGAATTCTTTTCAAGCATGGTGGTGGCCATGCTTGGGTAATCTAGACATTTTCTTCAACCTTCTTGGTTCCACAAGACCATTTTGGTTTTTCTGGATAACTTAGTGATAAAGTGATAATGCTATATCCACTTGATTGTGACATAAAGCATATATGTTGCTATCTCGCCAAGTTGGATTTTATTTGGTCAATTGTTTTTACTTTAGTTTTCAGTATATATCCATTGATCTAGCTGGGGACCTGGGGTTGTATTGGATGTGGTCCTTTTTATTAATATGTGTATTTTACTGTTAGGAAACTCTCATATATATTAGTAATCTTGATACCCTTTTAGCTCAACTTGTAGAATTATAATACATTTTTGAAAAGATGGTAAGGTAAGGGCAAATGAGGTAGAGATCAGTCTTTTTCATGTTGATTTATCACATTTCACAGCCAAAACATGCTCTTATGATGTAGAAAGCCAGGAATTACAATACTAAACGAAAATGTAGGGTTGGCTAGAAGTCGTTATCCAATTAGGTCATATGATTGACACGTGATTGTCATCTACGCTTGACAGACCTAACCTTCTCGGTGCAAATTCAAATACTATATTAGTCAGGATGGTTACGTAACGTTTCTTGAGCTCTTTGGAGGTTGTGCTGACTTTCCATGGGTAATTAATGACTAGGGTTTGACTTGGTATTTATTTTTATACACCAGTTTTCAGAATACAATGTGTTGATGAGTTCTTTGCTTTAATTCAGGTCAAGCTTTGTTTGTTTGTTGATTCTTGTACAGTATGTGTCAAAGTTGTGATGCCGATGATAATGTGTAATGATATGCAGGAGGGGTGTGCATGCGACGGTGTATGACAAGAACCAGGAGGATCTGGTCCAGCCTAATATTGTCCCGGATGAAGTAATTGAGCCCCAGTCGGACAAGTACTGGGCTCCACACCCCAAAACTGGTGTGTTTGGGCCTGCCGCTGACAACAACCACCAGGGTGTTCACCATTCCTCGCCGAGGAATGGTGATGAATCAGTGCTGGAGGAGAAGGCGTGGTTTCGCCCCACCAGTTTGGAAGATTTGGAGAAGCCCGTGCCGAGGAATGGTGATGAATCAGTGCTGGAGGAGAAGGCGTGGTTTCGCCCTACCAGTTTGGAAGATTTGGAGAAGCCCGTTTAGAATTAGATACCACGCAGGACCTGCTCGTTGAAACATATATATAGCTGTGTGTTTGTTTTTGGTTTATATATATGCATCCAGTTCCAAGTATCAAGTATGTAATATAGGTAGCTGGAGACTGAGTTAAGAACTTTTGGATGTGCCCAACTTCCATACCCAGCCACCATACTGCATGCAGTTATGGTTGTGGTTATGGATTGTGTTTCCATTTCACTTTTCTATGAAATGCTTGGTTGTGCTTATAATTCTCTTTCATCATTTCTTTTCCCGGATTGTGGTTATGGACTGTGAGTTATGTTTGGTACAAGTATTTGGAACTTGAAAGTAATGTATAATTATGAATTTATTAAATTGTTCTTGGACATATATAAATTATAAAAAGTACCGTGAAGAAGATTATATTTTAATGCTATTGGTCAACTATTTCATGGTGTCAAATAGTGTAGAGTACACAAGTATTAAAATGAAAGGTAAATCAAATCGATATTTCATATTGGTTCAACTTAACTTCATAAAGTAAAAATATGTATATATAAGGGAGGCCTAACCCTATCACATATTTTTATTTAGTTGCAGTTTAAAACTGTAGTAATATTCGCAAAAGAAAAAAGTTCAGTAACTGCACCAAATATGGTTGCAGTTCTAAACCGCAACTAGTATCTTCCAAACTGCAGCCAATTGCTATTTCCTGTAATAGCCATTGCAAACCATTTTCCAGTTGCAATTTTAGGTCTTTCAATTGCACTATTAGTCCTTTTTATTGCATTTATGTAAACAAATATTTAAGGTTTTGCTAGTTTTTCATTTCTATTTGAATTTTAAATTATAATAAAAAAGATGTTTTTTTAACGATAATTTAATTTATATAAATATTTAGGGGATCATTTTCTAGCAAATATAGTTGTTTTCTACAATTATCTTAGTGATCATCTTTTGAATCAATTTTTTTAGTTAATTGTGAAACTACATTTACAAATAAAAATTGTAGTTTCATCAAATAAGTCACACTTAAGTTAATTTTGCTTAACAGAAACGAGGTCTGCCTCTCTTGTGAGTTTTCCTAAAATTAGGGTTTTGGTAGTTGGTCTTTGAGTCTCCGGCGACTGGCCATGTGGTGCTTTTTGGTGGAGTTTTTCGGGGCTTCTCCGAGCAGGGGTGGTAGATCAGGAGGGATCCGGAGATAGAAGGCGGAGCGGCGACGGGTTGGAGTGGTGCAGACTCGTTTTTCTCGGGAACGACGACGGCGCTGATTCACGGGTGAGGGGAGAGTCGGGGAGGCGAGTTCGTTTTGGTGTTTCAGACGGAGTAGAGGGTGTCGGTGAAGGGGTTGTGGGTGGACTGGGCAGGAGCGGTAGATCTCGAAGGTTGAGGGAGGGTCGATGGTCCTGTGCTTCGGGGGTAGGTTGGGGTGGAGAATCGGGCGGAGTCTTCGCCAATCAGAGGAAGATGAACCTTTTTCGGCTATAGATATAATCTACTGTGTATTTTGGTTTTTTACTGTTTCTTTTTCAGTTTTGGTTCTGCTGGTGGTTTCGAAAATGAGGGTGTTGGTGTGGAATTGTCGGGGGATAGGCAATGCGAGGGCGAGAGCGGTGCTAAGTAGGCTGGTGACTCTTATGGTTTTGTTGATAGAAACCAAGTGTGGGAGAGAGAAGATGTAGACCGTGAGACGTATGTTGAACATACTTGCTTGTTTTTCGCGTGATGCGAGGGGGCGTAGTAGGAGCATAGTCTTGTTTTGGGGCAGAGGGATTCGTGTTAGGCTTTTGAGTTGGTCTGATCATCATATAAATGTGGTTGTTAATATGAGGGAATGGTGTCAGTGGTGATTTATGGGTTACTATTGGGAGCCAGATTGGCTGTAAAGGCAGGCCTCATGGCATAGAATCCGGTACTTGGCCGTACAGAGCGCTCTTCCATGGTTGTGTGCCAGGGATTTTAATGACTTGCTGGATAGAAGGGAGAAGAGGGGGGGCCGTGAGTACTCGAAGGCTTGGATTCGAGGATTTTACAAGGCTCTTAGTGATGCAAGACTTATTGATTTGGGGTTCTCAGGCTATGACTTCACGTGGAGACGAGGGTCGGGTCAAAATCCTCTGGTGGAGGAAAGACTGGATAGAGCGTTTGGCAATAGAGACTGGGTAGCTAGATTTGGAGCCTGGAAGGCTCATCACCTTCCTTTTTATACATAAGATCATTGTCCTTTCTTAGTGGGTCCAGGGGCGGAGAATAAATGTGCGCCAAGGAGATTTAAATTCGAGAACATATGGAGTGAGGATGAGGGGTGTGCGCAGGTAATTAGAATAGCTTGGCACGGTTTGAGTATTAGGGACAGGTTAGCCAATTGTGGCCAGGAGCTTTGGAGGTAGGGAGCCCCGACTATAAAGGGTCTAGATACGGAGGTCGACAAATAGGGGATGCTCCTGGAATGACTCAGTTCGAGGATTGATGTTTGGGGTCGTGATCAGGCAGACAAGGTTTGAGAGAAATATTTGGAGGTTTTTCATAAATAGACGGTCCTTTGGAAGCAGCAAGCGAAAACTCATTGGCTTAAGAGTGGGGACAGTAACTCAAAATTCTTTCATAGGTCTGCTTTAGTTCGGAGGAAGAATAACTTGATTTGGCGTATCATGAATGATAGGGGCGTCTGGGTAGAAGGGTTGGAGGATGTGAGAGAGACTATGCGGGTGTTCTACACTGAGTTACTTAGAGCTCGAGAGGTGGTGAGTATGGAGAGACTGACAGATCTAATTGAACCCAGGGTGTCTCAGGAAGACAATGAGCTTCTGAGGGCAGAGTTCACAGAGTTTGAGATCAAGAAGGCCATAGATTCTATACATCCAGATAAGGCTCTGGGCCCAAATGGTTTCAACCCTAGTTTTTTCCAGAAGTATTGGCATGTCATAGGGCGGGATGTGACACGGGCGTGCCTGGAGGTGCTTTGAGGTGGTAGAATCTTGACATAGATGAACGAGATAATTCTGGTGTTGATTCCTAAAAAAGAGCAGTCGGATGTAGCTGCGGATTTCAGGCCTATAGCGCTCTACAATGTGGTTTACAAGATCATATCAAAGGCAATTGCTAACAGGTTGATACTGGTGCTTCAGAAGGTGATATCGGATAACCAGAGTGTGTTTCTCCCAGGACGCTTAATCACTGACAATATTTGCGTGGCTAACGAGTCTTTCATTTTATTCAGAAGTATAAGAGGAGGGAGTGGGGTGCTTTGAAATTGGATATAGCCAAGGCGTACGATAGTGTTGAGTGAAGCTTTCTTCGCGCCATATTAATGAAGTTAGGCTTTAACGAGCAATGGGTTGACCTGGTGATGAGTTATGTCTCGATCGTCTCTTTTCGGGTGAAGGTGGGTGGTGAGTTGTCGACCACGTTCTTAGCATCGAGGGGTATACGACATGGGGATTCGTTATCTCTGTATCTATTTCTAGTTTTAGCTGAAGGGATTACAGCTATTGTTCGTCATAAGGATGAGACTAGAGAGATGAGTGGGTGAGGTTTTTTACATAGGTCCATCGGTCTCTTATCTTCTATTTACAGACGATGCGCTAGTTTACTTTAGGGCGTGTCGCCCTGAGGCGGAGGCTATAAAGGATGCCCCAAAAATTTATAGGGAATACGACATAGGGATCCGTTATCTCTATATATATTTCTGGTTGTAGCTGAAGGGCTTACGACTATCTTTCATCATAAGGATGAGACTGGAGAGATGAGTGGGTGAGGTTTCCTACATAGGTCCGTCGATCTCTCATCTTCTGTTTGCAGACGATGCACTAGTTTTCTTTAGGGCGTGTCGCCCTGAGGTTGAGGCTATAAAGGATGTCTTAAAAATTTATGGGGATTGTTTGGGCCAAAGAGTGAATTTTCATAAGTCCTCTCTACTACTGAGTCCAAAACTTGATGCCATTGTGGGAGATCAACTGGTTCAGTGCCTAGGGGTAACGAGAGTTGACGCCTTTGATAAGTATCTGGGTGTTCCGGGATATGAAGGAGAGAGCAGAGTGGAGCTTTTCGATTATGTGGTCTAGCGGGTTCAGGCACGTATCTCGTCTTAGTCGACCAAGGTACTTTCGAAAGCTGGTAAGGAAGTTCTTCTTGAGGTTGTGGCTCAGGCAGTTCTGTCCTATTGTATGGGGGTTTACCTGTTGCCAGTTACCACATGTAAGAGGATCGAAAGGGCAGTAAGCAGATTCTGGTGGAACTCGGGTAAGGGGTCGACACGTGGGCTTCATTGGAAATCCTGGAGGTATATGAGCAGTGAGAAGCGTAACAGAGGTTTGGGTTTCAAGGATATACAGACTTTTAACCTAGCCTTGTTGGGTAAATAGGTGTGGCGCCACGAGAACTACAAGAGTCACTTTTCAGCAGGTTGTTCCGACATAGATATGGGCCAAATTGTTTGATTTTTCAGGTGGAGGTTCCGAATGGTGCTAGTCTAGTTTGGAGGGGTTTTTGTGCAATGAGAGATGCGTTAAATCGGCATTGCGCCCTTTGGGTTGGTGATGATTTTGATATTAGAGCTATGGTGGACCCGTGGGTCCCTTCCTACCCCAGTTTCATTCCACGGGTTCGTGACTCTATGGAGGTGTGGTCCGGGCTTCGGCAAGAGTGGTGGAGTTTATGGAATTTGGGAGGCGGGAATGGAATGAAGTTAAGATCCATCAGCTCTTCGATGATGCTTCGAGCGAGGCTATTTTGAGCATCCATTTAAGGCGGGCAGTGAGTAGGGATTTGTGGTTTTGGCATCCTGATAAGAAGGGTCACTATACTATGCGAAATAAGTATTTTATGATCAAGGCGGAGTGGGATACAAGGCAAGATGAGGACCTGGTGTGGAAAGGTTTGTGGGGCGCTCAAGCTCAGGCTAAAGTTAAACACTGTATTTGGAGAGAGATGTCGGGGTGTCTCCCTGTAAGGGAGAAGCTTGTTAGTCGAAGGGTGTATGTTTAGCTGGCATGTCCTAGATGTAATGGTTTTTTGGAACCTACCAAGCACGCGCTGCTTCACTGCCCTTTTGCTCTAGGTGTTTGGGATAAAATTGGTTTGAGGGTAATGGTGAAAGGGCCTGCCACTATGAGGGAGTTTCTGAAATCAGTTTTGGATAGGAAGGAGGACTGGTTAGTGGAGAGGGTCATGTACGCGGAATGGAGCTTGTGGAAATGATGGAGTCTGGTGCGATAAGTGGACTTCGATTGAGGAAGTGCTTAGTTTGGGCATTAGAATGCGTACGACTTGGTTAGTAGCTAGGGGGGACGAACCAAAGTCGTCTGTCCCTGTTCATGTTAGGGAAGCCTAGTGCCCCCCTAATAGAGGTTTTGTCAAACTTAATACGGATGGAGCTCTATTTAGTCGGGTTGGCTTCTCGGGAGGCGGCTGGTTAGTGAGGACGGAGAGGGGTTAGGTGTTTGGGGGAGGTCGGGTCAGGTGAAGTGGCTGCCAGGACCCGGAGATTGTCGAGGCTAGGACCGTTCTTGCTGCGTTGGGTTGGGCAACGACGAAGGGATGGGATTGTGTGATTGTTGAGATAGATTGTAAGAGTGTTATTGACGTCATCTTATCTGGTGAGGCTACTCAAAGGAGCACGCTGGGACTTATACATGCGGACATCTTCTTAGAAGTTTAGGGAGGTTAGATTTGTGTTTGCTAGACAGGCTTGTAATCAAGCGGCCCACTACATAGCTAGATTATCTTTGAGGTGTGAGAGGTTAGAGGAGTGGATGGGGGACCTCCCAAATGGGAAACTCCGTGATATTGTACTCAAAGATTCCTGTCAGTAATGAAATATTTTCTTTCTCGATAAAAAAAAAGTCACGCTTAAGTTAATATAGATGAGATTTAAAATTAAAAAAGTTAATATAGATGAAGTTGCATTTCTCTTATTCTTCAAGTTTATGTAAGTTTATAGTGTCAATCTAATATATTAGTTAATTTATATCATAAAGTATTTTATCGGTGCCTCCTCTAGTCATTTTAGAGAATTGATAGTAATTCACGTTTCATGTAATCACTTATCAATGTCAACTCGTAAATATTTCAAAATATTAATAAAATAAATAGTTAGAGAGCCCATTTTATAAATAAATTTTAATTAAAAAAACTTAACTAATTTTTATAGTTTTTTTTCTTAATCTTAGAGACCCCATTTTATAATTTCGCTTTAGGCCTCTAGTAACGTGGGCCGCCCCTGTTTTTCTAAATATGATATCTACTCATGTTGATTAAATGTCGATCGTGACACTATAATAGTCTGTTGCATAGATAATAAAAAATACATATTTTAATTTGAGATCTTCTCATACCTTTTTTTTGTATCAATTACGTATTATGTTTCCTCTTTACTAATAGAACTGAAATAAATAATACGTCTTAACACTATGACTTGAATTGGGATTATTTCCGTCCTCAATCATTGACAAATCGAGGTTTGAAGTTTCCACTCGAGCTAAAAATATATATATATATATATATCATGCATGAGCTTCTAACCTCTTGTGAAAGATCATGACAACCATTATTTTAAATTCATTTTTCCATTCTCTAACAAGCAAACAACTTATGCATAAATGTTTACAGACTATAACATTCAACGTTCATTTCTGCAAAAGAAGTACGCTAAGAACCCGAATAAACACCAAGAATCTAGATTGATCTTTCAATATATATATGCCAACTTCATTGATTCTTGCAGTTAGCAAGTGATTTATCCATTCCGGATGGAGATATGGTACATGTGCGATATGATATGGGTCTCGTTATGAATGAACATGTGCATGAATTAATGTTAGCCAAACTTTGGAGGTATATGATGTTTCATTTTGGTCATCTTTTTTCAGCCTTCATAAGATGGCAATTTTTATTGTATTAGGTGGTGCGGTGGAGCCTTTCTTTTCAAGAGGAGTTAAGCTATGAAAAAAATGATCATCCATGATTTAATGAATGAGATGAGAATCAAATATGAAGAAATGAAAATACATGGAAAGAAAACAATTGAAGAATCCAAAAAGAAAAAAAAATTTGTACAACGTCTATATTTTTAAAGGTTTGTCTAACCTGTGCAAGTATATGTGAACGACGTGTAGGAGTAGGATAGGAGTTAGTGATGGATAAGCTTATCTACTTAATTATTCCCATATTTGAGTCCACAATATGGATAATTGCCTTATCTACTTTATTTATTCTATAGTTTTATAAGTGAGAGTAAGTGCGAGAGTGTTAGAGGTTTTTGAATTAGCGATGTCGAATCTCGAGTTAGGATCTGGGATGCTGTCTGAAGTAGTCATGTCTGCTCTCGTGTTAGAATCCGGGGTATTAGGATTTGGGTTGCTATTTCAGGATAGGTTGATGTTAGTGTTCTTTTAGTTTATTTTCAACTTTCAAATTCAAGAACATATGGTTCTCCATGGGTTTTGGATCAGTGATATAGCAGCTCGTGTGTATATTCGGTTTTTTTATTTCTATGATTGGTCTGGGTTCGATTGCGTTGGGTCCTCTGAATGTAACTCACTCTTTGAATATTAATTAATGAGATATGAGTTTTACTTTTAAAAAACTTCATGCTTCATGATCATGCCTAGCTTAGCTCCACTTCAAATACCATGTCTTGCTTTCAATTACTCTATTTTAAGGACTTGTTTGTTAACTCTATTGCTCTCATTTTGGCATTGTCACGTAGAATAAAAGTCTAGTGCTTGTTTGAGTCTTATGTTGCTCTCCTATAGACTAAAAAACATATTGCAAGAGCTTTCTACACATAAAGCTGGATATTATTTACATACATTTTTATTTCATTTTATTTTCATTCTAGACATTTTAATTCAATAAACATTTACAGAAGACAACCCAAACAAATCCTTACACAAAGACAAAAGTTGTTTGGTAAAAAATCAAGCACTCTGTTTCTTCAAACACTACAAGTGGAGAAAAAGAAAAGAGAGCATATTTGGATAATGATAGAAATGGTTGCTTGAAAAAAAAAAAATATTATGGAACAAGTACTCCCTCTTTTCAGATTTAAATAAAAAAAAAAAAAAATGTACTCCCTCTTTTTATCTATGGTTAAATGTTAATGTCCTTACCAGTTACCAGAGTATATTCACCTTCCTTAATATGTGCTTGGATAAAAACAAAAAGAGTAAATTTTCGCCATCATTATGTTCTAGTTGAAATTTTTGAGTTGCCCCTAAATTTTTTAAAACTTTTAACGTGGAAAAAATTTCTACGTGTAAGGGTGACATGGTGTTTTCGTTGACGTGGACGTGAGAAATCAAACTAAAATTTAAAAAAATATAGAGATTAGACCCATATAAAAAACAACTCGGGGGCAACTCCAAAGTTTCAACAAGTATAGGAATGATGGCGGCAATTTACCCAAACAAAAACTTGCGCTATTGGTTTATTGTTTTTAGTATTTTTAAGCTATGAAATATTAATGTCACAAGTAGTTTGTTTTGTATTTTTCTAACATGTTGTTTCTGTTGGAAGTATATCAAATACATGGTAGCATAAAACTAAACCCTAGTTACACCACTTTATAAAATCGAGTTAATGGATGTGATGTGATCCAAAAAATCATAAGTCTCATAACGAATGATACAGCGACACTGGCCATCTTGATGCCACGTAAACAATCCAATCCAGCTCCACGCGGTCATGTTACCCTAGACCTGGAAGGATTCAAAACCATGAGTTCACTCATTCGGAATCCCCAAAACACCCCCAAGCAAATCGGAGCAAGCGGGAACTCTGGAAAGCGACGAAAGAAAAAAAATAACATGACACTTCACCAATACTGCGACACAAGCAAGGCATGTCGCAACATGATCGCTTGTCCTGTCGAACAAGCGGGACAAAACGAACCAATGTCGCGGCATCTTGTGCTCATGCTGCAACATCCGCTTGTCCCCCTCCATGATCGATTGTCCCTTGTCCACTCTCCATGTTTAATTCCCGTATGGTCAACCCCGTCAAGCTCCAACAAGTTCAGCTCCCCGCGTGTTAAGCTCCAACATGTTCACCTCTCCCTGTAATGCGTCTCCCACTCTAATAGGCCAAAAGTATGAAAAACATGTACTAATATTGTTTTAAGTGATTTCACACACTTGGAAACTATGGAAATCCCTTTGCTCCCAACGTGAAGCATGGCCTCCCACGGAGCGCGACCTTTCCCAGGCGAAGCAAGATGTGCTTCCCGTGGGTAGGGTAGCGTTCGTATATCAATTTTTATTTTAAATTATGATAAATTAGAACATGTTGGGTATTTTTAAATTGTAATTATTGCGTTCGTTTAATTTTTTCATGAGGACATATTTGGGATTAAAAAATATTATCTTTCCTCAAATCAGTTAAATAATTCTAAATTTAAAGGAATTGAAATAACACATCTACCATGTTATTTCAATTCCTTAGAATTTAGATTTATTTAACTCTTGAGAAAGAGGATTTAACTATTTTAATTAAGTTAAAAACTACATTAAACGAATGCCATCATTTGCGAAGCATGACCTCTTCGCGAAGCGCCAGTCTACCCGCAAAGAGTAGGTCAAAACAGCCCCGGACAAACCCATGCCGCGACATGGAACACCAATGCCGATGTGCATTGTTATTTTTTCCCGAATACTTTTGATATAATTATAAAATATGATTAGAAAAATTTAAAAATAAATAATGTTTTGACTTGACAACATAATTTGTTAAAAAATGTTATTTCTTATACATTATTATAGCTTTTGAAACTCGATTTAAATGAGAATTCATATTTACATTATTTTAATCAAATTAATAGTTCTATATTAACATAATTATTTTGAAACAATAAAGGTAATATGATTTTGTTGGATTGTTTTTCTCTAGTCTATAAATTTGACAGTGTCAATTTTTCGTATATTGGACGTTTTGCGAATAAGGTGGAACACTAGCTTGCCCGACTTCCTCTTTCTATGTCAGAGAATAGATTATTTTCTTCTATTTTTGTTCCAAGTTCGGATAGTAATTGTATTTTGAAAGATTTGTACTAAAAAGTTTGATTTTGCTAAAAATAACATTATTTCGAAATTTAGTTTTCAATGAATTAGAATTTTATCCGTTACTTTATTTAAAATTAATGTCAAATTTTTTAGTCAATATCATAATGAAATATTTTAGTAAAATTATATATTATGATAAAATCATTATTAAATTATATATTGTGTAACATATGACATAATAAATTTTCAAATTATGTATAAGATATAATAGAGTACTCATTAGGTTGAGATAGATAATAATTTGCAAGGAAAAAACGGAATGAGCTTTCCCATGAGAATGGGCTTTCCAGCGTGTACCAAACATAATAAAAAGATAAGCATTTTATTCCAACCGTTTCCTGCATACCAAACATACCCTTATTTTACCATTATAAAAATAATAATTTGGTGAATTTTTCTTTTTGACTATGAAAAATAACTTTATTCAAGCATCACGAGCTAACAAAACATGAATACAATTCGGATCCGAATGAACCAACCAACTATCAAGAACCAAGAACGATCTCGATAACCTCGGGAAAGCGTCTGCCACACCATTAGCCGATCAACTAACATAACAAAAATCAATAGAAGCAAAGTAATATGACAAATCAATAATATCATCAATAATCATACCATAGGCACCAATAATCTTCCCTCTAGTCTAGATTGCATCAATCACCATAAACGAGTCCGACTCAACCGTCACCTCGAGCCACCCTCCATCACGAAGGCATGATAATGCTTCCCGGATTGCTATAGCTTCCACTACCTCGACCTCCGACAGTCCTTCCCAACTCCATCTCCCGCAGAAAGAAATTATATTTGTACAAAATCATATAAAATGTTAAATGGGCCGAGGCATAAGATCCAACATGGTTGAGGTTCATGGCAAAGATGAAGCCCAAAATACCCAAGACTAGGGTTATCTATTTTTTATCGCTTTATATAAAATCCGGAAGAAAACCTAGCAAACTCTCAGTTGCAGCACAGATATAGGCTCGTTGCTGGTGTTGCTCCATTTCGTCTGCAGCGTCGTAAGTCTTCACATCTCATCTCTGTCTCTCGCCACATTCTTCTATTTCCTGCATTTTCATCTGAAGTTAACGCGACTATCGTTCTGTTATTTACCTCAATCGTCTTGGAACAATACTCGTATTAAAGTTGCCTAGTTAGTTGTTACTCAGGATTATGATTATATGATTAGGATCTTCTAGTTTATCTCTTAATTTTGACATATGTTTCTCTTAATTAACTTATGGGTTTTTTTTTTTTTTTTTTTTAAAAATGGGTTTTTGTGTTGATTTCTTATTTTTGTTTGTTTAGTGCTTTTAGTTGATATTTACTCATTACCTGAGTTCATTGATTTTGCTTAGTTTTTGTGTGCCTTTAGATATGCCAAATTGGAAACTCAAGGAGACAAAATTGAATTTTGAATCTCAAGTCTTTTGTCATTTGTAGCATTTGGGGAAATTATGCTTGATTGCATTTTTCTCCGCCCAATTGTGTTTGATACATTCTTGGCACAGCTTTACATGCAACCCACATTAGTTTTTAGCTAATTTAGATATTATTGGGTTTGGTATCATGATTTCTAATTAGTGATGTATTTTGTTTGCTTGACTATGTATTTTTGAATTTACCCACGTCTATTGTTCTGTGTCGTCCTTTAGATTTTGCCATGAATGTAGTGAATGTGGAGAGTTCTTCTCCTAGATTTCAATTTAGAGATTTTGATAGGTTTACCTAAACCTCTCTGATACTGTTAATTGCAGTTTTAGTTAGTTTTGAAATGTCTGCTCATGTACTAACTTGCTAGATTTTAGTAACCAGTGTTTGTTTCAACCTGAAATTCTGTACAACCCAAAATAATCTTTTAACATCTTGAAAATTCAAACTGTTTGATTGATATTGCTTTGAATTGTTGTTTGATGTTTCTGACATGTTGGATGGCTGTACAGTTAAGCCATGGTGAAGCATAACAATGTTATTCCCAATGGGCACTTCAAGAAGCATTGGCAAAACTATGTTAAGACATGGTTTAACCAGCCCGCCCGCAAGAACAGGAGAAGAATAGGTGGATTTCCTCATTCTTTGTTTTCCTTGTGAGGTTTTGCAAATACATTTTGGATGACTTTAACATTCATTTGACTGTGCTAACATTCTTTTATGACATCGCCACCAGCGAGGCAAAAGAAGGCTGTGAAGATTTTCCCGCGTCCAACTTCTGGACCACTCCGTCCAATTGTTCATGGGCAAACATTGAAGTACAACATGAAAGTCAGGGCTGGAAGGGGATTCTCTCTTGAAGAACTCAAGGTTTCCGATAACCCCTATTCATCTTTGCTTATCATAATCTTTCTGTTTGTCAAATATTTATTGTTTCATGATGCTCTGTTATTTTTCTAGGGGTTTGTGGTAGTAGTAGTTTTTATTGCACTGATGTGTATAGTGGTGGCTGCCAGCTTTAGATATTGTTTTCTTTGCTCTAATTGCTCTCTATTGTAATAGGCTGCTGGAATTCCAAAGAAACTTGCACCCACCATTGGAATAGCTGTTGATCATCGCAGGAGGAACCGCTCTCTTGAGGGTCTTCAATCTAATGTTCAGAGGCTGAAGACTTACAAGGCCAAGCTGGTCGTGTTCCCAAGGCGTGCTCGCAAGGTCAAGGTAATTATTGCTATGCAATGAGTCAAGTTTGTTTAGATAACATAATAAACTGATGGACAATATGACTAATTTGGGATTTCTGGTGCAGGCTGGGGATTCTACTCCTGAGGAATTAGCAACAGCTACTCAAGTGCAAGGACCTTACATGCCGATTGTTCGGGAGAAACCATCAGTGGAGCTTGTTAAGCTCACACCTGAGATGAAATCATTCAGGGCATACAACAAGATTAGATTGGAGAGGACCAATGAGCGCCATGTTGGTGCCAGGATGAAGAGGGCTGCAGAGGCCGAGAAGGAAGAAAAGAAGTAGGAAGCTTAGTTTGTCCCCTGAATCATCTGATTTAGGAACTCTTTTTGGATTTTCTGTTTGGCTACCCTGTCAAGACTAAAGACCTAATGTTTTAGCATTTACAATGTTTGTTGAGTTTATGAATCCGATTTGGTGGTGAAATATTATATGCAGTTCCCCTTTTATTTGCTTGCTATCATTTACTTCAAATGACAAGGTTTACAGTTTTGCCCCTTAATATGCTTCTTTGCCCCATGCAATTTCTTGGATTTAAAACTCAGACCTTCATTGCAGATGCTGTTTAAATATCTTGATATGTCACTGCATAAGTTTCTGAGATTCAAGCGTGAAGTAGCATGTAAACGTGATCATAGTGGTGTCATGTGCAATTAGACAAGGGTGGTCTCTACTTGAGGTTGAAATTTCTTTTTCTTTTTTCAATTTTGGGATTAATTAAGAATAAGTTAATTAACGTAACATCGTCTATTTGACATATATAGTTACAAACACCAGTAGTGCTTGTAACAACTATATTTGCAAATCAAAACACGGGCTGATTAAAATTTGTAACCAAACTAATTGTAGTTTCTAACTATAAAACGCACATGTAACACACATAAAATAAAAACACGTGTCAATCCCCTCCTCATCATTAAAGATTTGGTCATTGGGCACAACCTTCAGGAAGCGATGGGTACGCTGTGAGAAAATTGAATCAAATCATATTATTTGTGGGAAGATTTAGTTTGAACTGAGAGTTTAGAAGAATACGAATCAACTTAGTTATGGTTTAGAAGTCAACCCAATGATGAAATGAGACCACATTAAAATTTCTCACATACATGTCTTACTGAATTTTGAGTTGAATATTATACTTTTAACATGTTGTTACTTAACGATTTAGCCTAAAACAAATTTTATTTGATTTAAAAATCTCTTTGCTCTTAAAAAAAGTACGACTTTTATTTATATGCAATCGATTCAATTCTTACTATGAAAAGTTATACCGCAATTAAAAAGTAAAAAATCTAATTTGGTCTATAAATTTTTGTATTTAAACTCAATCTGGTCATTAAATTTTTGATACTAGGTATAATGACAATCCCCATTTTTAGTTCATATTTTGAACTATTTTGAGTTAAATAAAGTCTAGACACCCATTTGAATCTTTTAACTAATTGAAATTGTCAATTTTGATTTTATATAAATATATTAAGGTTATATGGTTTTGCCTTTCATGGGTTGATAAATTTTTTGTTTTAACCCCTAATTAGGATTTAACATGGTTTGAGTTCTTGGACTCGTCTATATTTTTGAATTAAACCCACAATAATGATGTGTTATGTCAACTTAAGATGACACGTCATCATTATGTCACCTAAGATTTTAGTTCATGTTAGCATCAAGTTATGATAGATGGAACGAAAATGTTTTATTCCTTTTTAGATAATTACACCCGAAACGACGTCTTTTTGGTGTTTTTACCTCAAAAAAATAAAATGAAACGCTATCTTTCCATCACAATTGGAGTCTACATGTACTGCTAACGTGATATAAAATCTAAGTTGACATGATGACATGTCCATCAAAATAGACTATAATCAATACATAAAGTCTAGACACGCATTTGAATCTCTTAACTAATTGAAATTGTCAATTTTGATTTTATATAAATATATAAGGGTTAAATGGTTTTGCCATGGGCTTACAAGTTTTTGGTTTTAACCCTTAATTAGGGTTTAACATGGTTTGAGACTTTGGACTCATCTATTTTTTTTTTTTAATTAAACCCACAATTTTGATGTGTTATGTCAACTTAGGATGACTCGTCATCATTATGTCACTAAAGATTTTAGTTCACGTCAGCATCAAGTTACGATAGATGGAACAAAAATGTTTTTATTTATTTTATATAATCACATCCGAAACGACATCTTTTTTGTGTTCTTACCTAAAAATAATAAAATGAAACACTATCTTCCATCAACAACAATTAAAGTCTGACATGTACTAGTAATGTGATTTAAAATTTTAGACGTGTTCTTTCAAAACAGACTATAACCGGTAACATGAATTTAATTAAAAAAAAAAGAAAAAAAAGATAGAGTTCACTAAAACTGAAAAAAAAATTGTAAGTACTGTTGGGTCGTGTCGTGTTGTGTCGTGCTAAATATGCAAACCCTCACAAATTCACTTAAACGTGTCAATCATTTCGTGTCAATTGTGTCGTGTCCACACAACCCATTTAGTTATCGTGTTAACGTGTCGTGTTCGTGTTTTATGTTCATAATCGTGTCGTGTTCATGTTGGGCTGTGCAACACGATTGCTAATCGTGTTGTGTTCGTGCTGGGTCGTGCAACACACAAAAAACCTCCAACACGACACACGCACGAATTGTCAACTCTATACCATACAATGACTTTCTCTCACGCCTGAGGTGGAATTCTGGTAATACCACCTCAGGTCTTCATTTCTTTGATGTGTTTTCTTCCTATAGGCTACAGGTCTAGGGAGCTGGAAGATACCTTAACTTGGAGATTGGACTTGAGACACTAAAACTATTGCAACCTACCTAAGCACTCAAGATTGGACATTAGGAACCTAAGGCTAGTTACCGTTGTATTGGTGGAAAAGAAACTCTACAACAACAACACTTTTTCTTAGTGTGTTTGCATTGACCTTCCAGGTCAAAACAAGCACATCAATAGTCAATGTGTCATAAACACGACACATTTATTGATATGTTGAGCTCATACAAAGATTAAATCGTGTTGTGTTTGTGTTAGGCCACGTGTCTCGTCTAGTCCTTGCTATTTAGAATAGTGATTGGAGACCATATTGGCTAGTAGATTTATAGTAAAATTTGTGTGCAAAAGAAAATTTATCCGGATTCTCTTTGGATTTTTATACTACATATACAATTTGCGTTTTTGCATAGTTTTAAGTATAAGATAATCAAAACAAAACGGGTATATTTTATGAGGTAGCAAACACATAGCATATCCTAGCTAGCTTCAGCAGCAAGTAACAACATTCATAAAACACAAAAATAACAGTATTTGAAAAAAACACAAAAATAACAGTATTTGAAATAAAATGAGCATGAGACAGTAAGGTCAAATATTTATTCAAAATGGGAATACGAAAGTTAATTAGCAAGACGATCTCCCTAATTATGTTTGCGAAAACTGGTAATTACTAATTAAACAGATAATTAATTAACTAACAATATTTTCGTTACATCCTAGGATATGAGTCTCGGACAAAGAGAGACTTGTCATTGGTGCATTTGGTATACATTCTGTCCCCAATCAGCTCCATAAGATGAAAGTGTAATCCATTACCTTTCCCCGACGTCATCTATCCCCCACCCCCACAATCACCACAGCATGTCCAACACGGGGCCAGCGTACGACTGTCTGTATAATCATATCTAAGTTGCAGATTGGGTAGAAACAAGCCCCAACTGGTTGTGTCTCCAGCACCTTGATGATTTCATCTTCGTCCCAATTTTCAATCTCCACAAAATCTTTAATAGTGTCGGTTCCCCTATCGATTTAGTTTGTATACAACAAAAACTAACTCTCAAACAATAATAAAGCAATTTTTTTTAACTCAATATATGATCAATTTCCTCCTGTTGTGAGATGTTGTCCGCTCTCTTTATCTTTTCGTGCAAACGCTTGCTCTTTAGGTCATGTTTCTGAAATGCCTGAGACCGCCATTCACAGTCATCTATGCGGTTGTGTTCTCCACGTGTTTGGGTGAAACTTCTAGCAAATGGTCTGGTTAACTTTGCTATAACGCGCCCATCGATCAGGTACAAGATTTCGATCAGGGACAAGACAATATTGCGTAACGGCCCTAAAGAATGGCTAGACAGTTCGACACTTAGACTCGTCTAGCCTTGCTCATGCAAAAATGTTAGTAAAAAAGAAAGGAAAAAGAGCACACAAGTTCAAAAGAGTACTTTTATTGCACAAAAGGTCAATTACAAAGAGGTGAGAGTTGGTTTGGCAAATGAAGTCCTCCCATGTTTTATACTAAAGCCTAACTAAATGAATGGCTAGAATTAAAACTATATAAGCACTATAGATGGTTGGTATTATTTGTCTAGATGGTTCCTGAATTTCTTCATAATTCTAGATTTCTTTTAAGAAATATCTATATTTCTATATTTTTCATGTATAGTTTGACTTGCATTAATTGAGGATTGTGTTTAACGCTTGATATTTATTCATTATGTGCATGACATTTACATGTGCATGTCTTACGCTTTCCCAAGCTATTCAAATCTTTTCGGATTTTTCTGCATGCGCAGTTCTTTTTCTTGAACATGTAATAAATCTAGTAGACGTAACGTAACCAATTAACCCAATAAATAGTCCGATTTTTTTATTTTTAAACGGTTTGATTGGGTTCGGTTTTTAATCCCATCCATGTCAAAAACTGTAAGGTAGTTTGAGCTGCCCATCCCATGTCATGTTATTGGTAGGTTAGAAGCTGAGTCCTAATTTAGATTAGAGAGTGAGAGTGAGAGTGAGCGTGAGAGTGAGGTGGGAAATGTGTACTACTGCTTTGCCACTGCTTCCACTTCCACTATGTAGCAGCAGGTCCACCATCATCAGCAATTGTAATAGCCGCTGCAGATGCATTAAATTTGGAGTTCGAATTCCGGGTTTGAATCCAAAATCAAGACTTTGTGCTGTCAAGTGCTCCATCAATGAAGGTGCACCTGACCTCCCTCAACATCAACAACCACAGGTCAATGGGTTCTGGAGCAAATGGAAGGTGAGTGAGCCCCCAATTCTGTTTCAGATTCAGATGATTTTCTTTGGTTTCTGACCAAATGTAGGAGCAATTGTAACATTTCTTGTCATTTCAGGCTAATTCTGCTGAGATGAGCTCAAAACTTGCAAAGCTAGGGCTCGCCGCTGTTCTTGCCTACGGCTTGTTTGATGGTGTTACATATACCAGTTTCTTTGTCCTTGCATTCCTTGGCTATGAGAAGAGTACTGTCAAGAATCCAGCTGCCAATCTACAAGCTTTGTTAGGGGTAACAATTTCTTGATTTTGTACATTTTCTTATATGCCACAACTAGAAAATGCTAACCAGTTGTAACTTTCATAATTATTTGTTCCAAATTAGAAAATAACCTCCATTTAATATGAACTCAGATGATGGCTAAGAATTTTATAGTGTCCATGGGTTTTTCTTGATGGTTTTGAAAATCTTAGATGATATTGGCTTTGGCCTTCTGCATGGTGATGGTTGATGAAGATATAGTAATAAATCTCTTAAAACTGGAATACTTGTTTATAATAGCATTTGCAGGATCGTTACAATAAGGTTTCTTTTGGATTAAATATTTTTGAAATGGGAATGGGATTGTCATTCCAAAGTTATGAAGCTAGTACCTGGTACTTGATAGTTTTTAATATACCCAGAGTTGATATATATGTTCATTTTCCAAAGATAGTAGTGTGGGGGGTATGAATTTCTAGTATAGAAGTATGTATTTTGATCCAAATGCTACCTGATCGTTTATTGTTCCACAATGTAATTTATAGATCCGTCTTTGGTTGGATTTGGACTCTTGACAGCAACATTCAAGAACTGTAAACGTATGTCTGATGCCAGTTTGGGCAATGTAAAATTTATTGCAGCATGACCACCTTCTTCCTAATAATGTTTTAAATTATAACTTTATTTTGTCGCATGACATACCTTGCACATTGAACTTGTTTTCAAGCGGCAACTGAGTCATATACAAGGAACAAAGGGGAAATTTACTATAACAAAACAAAATTGAAAGTGCTTGTTAATTGAAAAGAAAATTGTTGCGTTGAAGTTCTTACAAAATTGATAGTTTTTAATATACCCGGAGTTGATATATATGTTCATATTCCTCAGATAGTAGTGTGTGGGTATGAATAGTATAGAAGTATGATGTATGTTTCTTGAAAGAGAAAAAGAATTTTGGTTTTGAGAGTTTGATCGTTTATTTTGTTGGCTAACAATGTAATGTTTAAGATATTCAGATTGTTATCTTAATGTGGACCGGCAACAACATTACAAGACCATTCCGAGTTGCTGGAGCAGCTGCTTTGGCCCCTGTAGTTGACAAGGGATTGAAGAAGATCCAGAAATATTTCAATTTTCCAAATCTTGTCTATGCATTTGCTCTAGTGGTGTCCGTTATTGCTGGATCATGTTTGACAGTTGTTGGCTTGCTCATCCTCTCGAGATGGGGAAAATGAGGAGCCATTTCTTCGTCAAATCAAAATGGAGCTTGGAAGGATATAGCGAACATATCCGAGCATGGATGGCTGAGGCTGACAACATCATCAACTCTTATTTCAGTAGCTG
This sequence comes from Pelargonium cotyledonis, assembly GCA_036897625.1. Classification (NCBI taxonomy): domain Eukaryota; kingdom Viridiplantae; phylum Streptophyta; class Magnoliopsida; order Geraniales; family Geraniaceae; genus Pelargonium; species Pelargonium cotyledonis. The sequence goes on along the minus strand of JAYMTA010000180.1, from coordinate 14,252 downwards.
TTCGCTCTATCAACATTGTGTGTTGAAGCATGTTGAAGGTGATATCGTCTTTTATTTTACATACCCTGTTGAAAGGTTTTAGATTTGTACCAACTTCTGTTTGCCAAACTTGACTGTATGATGTTGAGTTGTCCCGATAATGGGTATTTATTCCATGGAAGCCAATGTTATGTTTCCATTTTCCATACACCAACAGCCCGTGAGCCAAGTGGTCTGCACACCACTTAAGCACCGTTGTTTTTTTAATCAGTTACGAGACATCATACTCGAAATAACAATGCTTCTCACTCCCAAAGGAGGCGTCACCCTAAACTCCACCCCACAAATCTCACCCCATACCGTCGACAAGGAGACTCATATTTGAGACTTCAGAGAGAATCTAAGGTATTTTTAACCACTTGGTCCAACATGTACCATTTTGCTTCTACATACATGCACAACCTTATTAAAGCAAACACAATTGATCACTCTTTTATTTCACTGAAGCCGGTTTGTGTACAACCAGCACAAACGTATTCACTACCATTTTATCTGTGTATGAATATAAAATAGGGCTGTGGTATTATGTTTCTCATTTTCCCTAAATAAAAGAAGAGAGACATTATACAAACAGATCCTACAATTACAAAATGCATGCTTCAAGATTACAAGAGGCCTAAAGCCAGTATTAGCACAACCGATTTGCTTTCTTCTATACGACACATCGAGTCCACAGGAGCCATGACCTGCATTTATCATCTCTTCAATTTTCCGAGTAGACCATCATCACTTCACCTTGTCTCTTTCACTTTTCCTCAAACTCAACATCAATGATCTCTTGATCAGATTTTCTAGAAGCTTTGCTTCCACCTCTTGAAAAGAAGTCCCCTTGAGGTTGCCACACTATGTTTCCACAGCCAGCACAACAAATTATCTGACCCTTGTTTCCAACAAACTGCCTTTTACAAGCTGGGCAAGCCCCCTGTCGAGAGGAGAGATTAACATAAGCAATGCAATTAAAGATATGCAAAGCTTTTACAAGAAAGGCTACAAAGCTTTACAAGAAAGGCTACAAAGCGAAAACAAAGTGCAGTTAAAAAATGCCAACAACCTAAAAACTTGCTATCACTAAACTATCTAGCTAATAATCTTTGGGTCATATGTACTTTCGTTTGACAGCAGAGTTATGATTCGAACTTTGCATTGTTTCACACAGGAATACCAAGGAACATTGAGTGGAATAAAATGTACCGCAGTATCTAAATAAACCAGTAACTATGAAAGAATGCACTAGATTGGGAAAAACCATATGAAGATACAGAAAAATATGTTGAACAACTTTAATTATTCAAAAAAGTTATGGATTTTCAGGAGTTATTTGAAATTTGGAACATAAAAAAGAATTGCTTTTGAAATTCTTTGATCCTAGAGTATAGTCAGCAGTTAGTAATAACATGCTTGGAAAAATACAACAAACATGCAACATAGAAGGGAAGAGGCATTTTCATGTTTTGCCACGTCGCTATTTCGTAACATAGGCGGTAATATAATAAAACTAACTGAAAATCTCATAAAATAACTTTGAGAAATGTTAAAAGGTTTCCAGTCCACCAAGGATATTATGATTCAACTACTCTATGTGTTATGTGCAAACATGCGACCAAAAGATAAAAACCATTCATATTCAGCAGGCTCAACATGCAAGGTGGAGCAGTTTAATGGCTACAAATAACAAAGCAAAGACTAACTTTTTTTTTTATGGAAAAAAAAAAGTTAGTCTTTGCTTAACTTGTAGTCTTGTATACTTATCTTTCTAATTGTAGTACTACTAACCCACTCACCATAATGCCATGAGAACTGTGGCTTTTATGTAATCAATAAAATTTATACCAGTTGACACTTTTGCACGAATAAAGATCTGACTAAAGAAGGTAACTCAAGGTGCTAAAATGAAAGTTTACCGAGAAAGTTTTACATATTAACAAGCTGCAACTCCTCCTATAAACCTTATTACAAGAATGCCAAAGCTACAACCTAAATAGAAGCCTATGAGATCTATGTTGCAACAAGCATTTTCCACTAATAATTGGACCCTTGATTTTGAATAGTTTTCGCAACCACTGTTTTAAAGATATAAACCGAATATAAAACCGGTCAAATGACAAGTTTGTGGCATTCCACTTCAATTTCCCATTTTTTTCCAAAAGAAATCCCTTTTTCCCAATTTCATTGGAACTGGAGGTGCTATGTCACTTATGTTTTCTTTCAAAACTTCACAACTTGTACTAAGAAAGCACGGTGTGTTGTTCCCCTCATATTCTATTCTTTTAACTTCTGAATTCACAAAGTATATTAATCCTATTATAACCTCAAACCTACATGCCTTCTTCTCAATTCGCTCTTCATCAAACTGCAAAATTGCTTTGAATTCGCACTCATGTCAAGCATACAAGAATCAGAATATCATGAAACGTAAACTAAAGATATAAATTCCCGCACAACTAAGTTATTGTCAAGGAAGTGGGAATTTGGTGTGCATTGTATCTTCACAAAAACAACAAAATATACAATGTTTACCACTCATTGTTCACCATTTGATATGCATACAAATCATATATTATAGCCAATAACAAGATGTTATAAAGTTCAGTTTCATTTTAAGCATAACAAAGACAATGCCAGTGAGTCTGCATATACAAAGTATCCACAGTGAATAATACCTTCATAACAAGATTGTTGGCAAGAGTTCCAATGAGAAGAGGGCCAGCGATGGGTAGCACCAAAGTAGAAAATAATAAGACCCGAAGAAGCCATCCAGAAAATGCAAACCAAAGGAAAAATACTGCCTACAGAAAAGAAAAGCAAACAAATGAAAAGTGCGCCATAACCAAAAGAACCAATTCATAAAAAGAAGAGAGAGAGAATCAAGATGCATGTCAGCTCATAAAGCTTTGAGAGAACTAGTTGCCCCCACCCCACCTCACCCAATGGCCCAGAGAACTGAAAATTCTAAATGCAAAATGAAGGGTTTAGAATTGTTACACATTTCTCTTTTGGAATGTTTTGTAATGCTCATGGACATTACAGAAATATGCTACTTTTCAAGTCATAATATCCAAGACCAAGACATAAACATAATCACGAGTATCTTGATTACTATTAGACAGGCAAGTTAAACAGTTTGATCCTCAATTCCACATTAAGTAATCATAAACGAGAAGGGATCGGGGAAGATCCTGCTCATTAGTTGGAGGCTATGGCTGGAAGAAGTGAATCGAAAGTTCTGTGACCCATTGTATACCTCATGTGAATAGTAGGATCAACTTTTATTTTGGTCCACATGATCAAGCAAACTCCACACAAAAATGAAATGGAGATTATTTACCCACTTATATGATAAACAATGGGCTATCATACTACATCCAGAGAATGGAAGCCATGTTGGACAGCACATTATGATAACATTTATGAGACATGAGTATTTTAGAAAACAACATTCAAGGGCTCATTAATAGGTGGATTTTATGCCGATTTATATAATGAGAGAGAGAGAGAGAGAGAGAGAGAGAGAGAGAGTAGAACAAGACATATTATGCAAAAAGTATCTCCCTCTTAGTCTTTCCTTACACCTCACTCTTGAAACGAAAAATCACAACTTCCATAACAAAATACTAATATATCTTCTTTAAGCCAAGCTCTAGCGCCAAGGCTAAGTAGAATATCTATATCTGTGGCACGCCTACGGTTGATTCCCATATGAGACTAATCAAAATTTGGGTTCTGACAGCAGAGTTTTGCAAGCTTTCTTTTGAGGTAGCTCTTCATCAGACAAAATGACTGATAGCTCGTATTTTATACGAGTTATCTTATCCTCAATTTGAAGGCTGCCGGTGACAAAAGAAAACTCAACTCTTTGAGTTGGAGGAGTTTAGGAATGAGGCTTATGTGACTGCCAAAATTTACAAAGAGAAATAAAAAAATGGCATGATAAGCATCTCATTCCTAGGAAAATTGAGTTAGGTTAGTGGGTTTTGTTGTTTAATTCTAGACTAAAACTTTTTCCTGGTAAGGTGAAGTCTAGATGGTCAGGTCCATTTATCATTGTGTCTGTTTCTAAGTATGGTGCAATTCAATTTAAAGATCTTAATAGTAGGAACACATTTAAAGTGAATGGCAGTAGGCTTAAATCATATTATGGTAAGCCACCTGACACTCGATGAGAAACCATTGACTTGCTTGAACGTGATTGTTAAAATTGATAGTGTTCTATTTTGGCCCCTGAAAAAGAGCCTTGAGTCGAGCCAACGACGTTAAACAAATGGGCTATTGGGAGGCAACCCAAATTATTTGGTGATTGGTGGTTTGCATCGTATTTTGGCTTACATGTGTTTTCATGTTATGATTATTATGGTGAGCTAAAAAATAATGAGGGAGAGTGAATTTGATATTGGTTGAGTGTTTTTGTCAGTATTCAGGCCACAGGGAGAAAATTTCTCATTAAATGGACTAATCAACACATTTTGCCAAGGCATGCTGTTAAGGTTGCCACGGCAAGGCTGATTTGCCTAGGCATGCTCTTAACGTCGCCGCGGCAATATTGAACGTTCACAAAAAAAAAAAAAACAGAAATTGGCAACTTGAAACAGAGGGAAATTCGTTTTGTTGACGCCGCGGCAATGTGTGGTCAACGCTGGTCAAATTGAAAAAAAAAAAAAAAATTGCCGCGGCATGGGGACAATTGTAGAACAAGTGAAATCTGCAATCTTCAAACACTGGAGAATTTGCGTTGTTGTCGCTGCGGCATGTTCAACTGATCTGAAACTTCTCAAAGGAAAAGACGTAATTTTGGGAGGGAAGTATAAAAGAGAAAAAAAAAAAAATCATGCATAAACAAACATGCAGATGCAACTAGATGTCCCCCAAACTTAAAGTCCATCAGTGCCCTAACTGATTTTCAAAACAATACAAACCGTTCACCAAGACAATGAGTTACAGGATTATTTGAAAATCAGTCAGGGCACTGATGGACTTTAAGTTTGGGGGGCATTTACTTGCATATGCATGTTTGTTTCTGCATGATTTTTTTTTTCTTTTTTAGAATTTGCATTTTCACGTCTCTTTTTGTTGGGTAGTTTAGGTCATATGCTTTCATATGAGTTTCTAAGCCTATGGAGTTTGTAGCGTACATGGTTCTCAATGATATGATTGTTGTCTGTTTTTTACTAAAGTAGAAACATGAAAACTAGGATCCCGGAACACGTAGTTTCATAATTATAACATGTGTGATTTTGTTTGAATTTTGCACTAATTCCTTGGGTTTAGGATTTTCTGTGACATAACGGTAGTAACATGTACTAAGAGAGAAATTTTGTGTTGTGAACTCTAGAATTGGGTAGGAATAACTTTGAGGTGAAATGACAAGGGAGATTAGTTTGAAGGAAATGATTTAGGTCATTCTTATATCGGTATAGCAAAAATTATCCTTCCCCTGCATGTTTTTTAACTCTAGTCACCCCGTTGAGCTTTGAGCTTGTTTATTGGTTACCTTTATTACAAGACTATGTGCCCGTTTGTTCTATATAATGTTTGAACCCTACATGTCTATAGTGAACTTGATGTTTCACCTCCAAAAGAGGTGTTCATCTTTATTCGAGAGTGGGGTTGTGCAACTGCAAATCATTCTCTCACTATTCCAAGCTTTCCTTTTTGGATACTACTATATGAGTCAATACTCAATATGACCATACTTAAGCCTATCCTTATCTGTCTTCTACCAGATTTTTCATTGAATCAATGTATCGCACTCAGCCACTCACTAGGGCAAACCTAGTGATAGAATACACAATCTCAACATTTCCCCTCTATGAGAAGAGATGAAAGAGGAGAGGAGCTGATATCGGCCTACAAAACAGATTTTCTTTTTCAATGGCCGCCTTTTTGTCCGGAAGGACTGATTAATACTGTGAATGAGGCAGCTAAACTCAATGAATAACTATAGTTCCTGTAAGATCTTCACTAAAACTAATTGCTTCCTTGAACAACCATACACTAGTTTTATAGGGTAATGACTCCACAGACTACATGGTACCCTAGTTCTGTATAATTTTACTGTTAGGCTATAACATTTGTATATTAAGATACCTAAAATATGAAGCTCACATCAACAAACACACACACATGACTTTGGGTGGGTGATACTTACTGTAGCACTTCTTCCAAGTGGTGTATCCAGAACATCACTGAACTGCTTCCTGTACTGCAAGGACACACAATAGATAAACCAGTTACAAGTGATCAAAGCAACAAATACAAATATGATACACAAACTGATTCTGAAAAACATATGACTATACAAATTCAGATGAAAAAATATATACACTAAAGGAATATTTTTTCTATCATCTTAGATAGAATTGAAGGTCATAGTGACAAAGATGAGCTTTAACAGCTTATTAGCTCTTGCAGTTGCTTTTGAATTCCCCATTTTCAGCTCTCAAGAAATGACCGAAAATAATAAAAAAATACAATCAGTTACTGCAAAGAGGAAGAGAACAAACCCTAGGCCAATTTCTTCTGAAATCCATCGTAAAAGTCCTCCAGCGTCTTCCAATCTCGAATTCTCGGTCAACCTCCCGGGCCCGCTCCAAGGCGGTGGTCGCGGCGGAGCTGACGCGGTTAGTGACTGAATAGCGACGGTCGATGCGCTCGGAGGTCTTCTTGGCCTCAAAGAGAAGCAGCTCGATGTTGTCGTTGGCGGAGCGCCAGACGTCGCGCCAGGCCTCGCCGGTGGCCATTCGTTTGGCGAAACCGTCGAAGTCGCTGCGCTGGAAGGCCCGGATAGGGGCGAGGCGGCGGACGGGAATAGGGCGGCAGTAAGTTGGGTGGCGGTGGAGGGAGGGTCTGGTATGGACTATGGGATTCCATGACCATGACGGTGCTGTGGCTGTGGCTGTGGCCATAGCTACAACACAATACGAAATGTGTTTTGCTTGGGTTGAAAATTGAACAGAATATAGCGTACTGATATTTGCAGTTGTTGAAGATGAATTCGGTAAATTCCTTTCTTGTCCCGAAAGTTTTCTTTTCAATTGAATACCATCCCTCCAGTTATTTCTAGACCCAAAGTTACAGTGAATGACATCATTCTGGCAATTTAGTCGTGCAGTAGTTTGTCAATTAGATAACTCATATCAACATATATATATATTAAAAAAAAAACTTTGTTGGCGTCATCGTCTAATTAGTAAGTTCAATATTTGAAAAATTAAAATTAAAATTATTTTAGTTAATGATATTGTCGAAAAATTCATATTATCGCCTGAATGTTCATAATCTTAAAAATTATTCTATCGCCGGAATATTCATAATATTATTGGAAAATTCATAGAAGGAAGGATAGTCTTGTTGGCGCGAGAGTGTGAAACGGATTGATACCCTACCTGTACACTGAAGCTGGAGTAGCACTAGAACAAATTGAAACAATGTTCTATACTCTTTGTAGAAAGAACTGACAAATTCTGTACATGTATAATCTTGTTTAATTATTGTCACTTTGTTTAGAAGATAAAAAGAATACAACACTATGCTGAATGGAAAGCTTATGCTATTACCTCATTTAAGACTTTTCTGAATGTATGATCTATCATCATTTTGTATAGTCTCGTATTGTCACTTTGTTTGGAAGATAAAAAGAAGAATACAGCACTCTGCTGAATGGAAACAATATGATATTACCTCTTTTAAGACTTTTCTGAGTGTATGATCTAACATCATTTTGTATACAGAGAAAACATTTATATATGTATTACTAATTATGAAAGAATAGATGAGATTGGACCAGGTGTGCTTAATCTTTTGCCAAACTCTGGAGCCGGAGTAGCTTGGAGTAAATTCCCTCAGATGTTTCTATCAGGCTTGAGTGTGAACCCATCTCCACAATCTCACCTTTATCCATCACAACTATGGTATCTGAGTTTTTGACAGTGGAAAGCCTATGTGCAACTGTAATTTGTGTCGTTCTGGACAGGGAGCCACCGTTGGGGTTTGAACTAATAGATTCCAGAGCAGAAACAACACTTCTTTCAGACTCAGCATCAAGGGCACTTGTTGCCTCATCCAGGAGCAAAATAGCAGGTCTCTTTAGCAGAGTTCTAGCTATAGCGGCTCTTTGCTTTTGTCCTCCTGAAAGTTGGCAGCCCTTGTCCCCAACAACTGTGTCATATCCATCAGGCAAGTTACTCACAAACTCATGTATGTTTGCTTCTCTTGACACCTCTATTATTTCTGCTTCTGAAGCCTCATTGTTACCATAGCAGATATTGTCTCTAATGGAGCAACTAAAAAGAAGTGGCTCTTGCTGCACCAGTCCTATTTGTGCCCTCAGCCTTCTCATATTATATTCCTGTATGTTCTTCCCATCTATCACTATCCTTCCTTCTCTTGGATCATAAAACCTCAGCAAAAGAGCCAGAACAGATGACTTTCCGGCTCCACTAGGACCAACTAGAGCCACCTTTGATCCAGCTTTGATTTGCAGACTAAAGTTGTTGAGGATAGTGACTTCTGGTCTCAAAGGGTAGTTGAATATGACATTTTCAAACTCGACAAGTCCTTTTATCCTCTCAAGGTCTTCTGCATTTTGTGGGGTATCTGGATCGATTTCAGTTTTCCGGTCAAGGGTTTGGAATGCAGGAGTCAGTACACTGATGGCAGAGATGACAGTGGGGATGAGAGTCCATAACTCTGTGATAGAAGGGACTGTGAGAGAGAAGATTTGGTATGCTCTTATTCCATTCTCAAAAGTGGCTTGTTTTTGGTCAATCAGAATTGCTGTGTACCACAGAGCAACAGCATGTGCAATGTTCCATAAGCAAAGGGAGAAGCCTTGGATGATTCCATACTTCATGCTCTCTCTCCTGCTCTTCCTCTTTGGTTCTTCTAACAACAATTTGGCTTTCTCAAGTATGTGATCTTCATGGCAAAATGATGCTATGGTTCTGATGTTGCTTGCAGATTCAGAAGCGAGGCCAACGAGCCTGTGATGCGCTGCAGCAGAGTCCCCTGAAAATCCTTTGGCAGACTTGGCTTGGATTAGGCCACCTATGAAGTGGCAAGGCATCACTGCCCAAGCTACCAGACCCATTCTCCAGTTCACATACATGCTAACAGATGTTGCAATCACTATGGAGGAGATGCATTGGACGATAACAGACATGCGGTCAGAGATTATGGTTTTGATCATAGAGGTGTCATTGATGATCCTGGAAGTAAGTGAACCAACATTGTTCTCTGGTTTCTCAAACCATGCCAATTCATTCTGCAGTACACCTGTGAGATTTTAGTGCAGTTCATGTTAGTATTGTCCATGTTAGCATGTGTCGGAATGGAAATATTGCACATATATACCTGAATATAGAGCTAGTCTAATGTTGGCCATTGCCTTCTCTCCAATCACTCCAAAGAAGTAATGTTGCAGTGTGTGACTGAGTAATGAAACTAGTCCTACACAAAAAAAGGCAATTGAATACCATCCTACAATGCGCTTTGCATCTTGTTCGTAGTATGCAACTCCTATTGTAATAATGAAGTATCCGAAAATAGGCTTTGAGATGCCAGAAAAAGCTGCTGCAATGGAGCCAACAGCAGTCTTCACAAGCTCTCTTTTTCTCAACCCAAACCAGATTCTGAAAAATATAGCTCTTCTCTTTTGTCTTTTCTCTTCTTCCTGATACGAAGACTCGATGATTTTCCTGTTCGATTCTACTGCATCTGAAGGATCTTGTGGTTGCTCCTCTATGTTTTGGGATAAATCTTGTTGGTGGGTACTACTGCTAGCTGGTTCCTCAGCTGGAGTTGTAACACTGTACCCATTTGACATTCAAATCTAGCAGTTAAAAAGCTATTCTGTTTAGTTACATCACGTCAAGCAAGGAAAGAATATATGTGAATGTGCACCAACCTGGAGTCACTCAATGGGATGAGATTTTGCATTGTGAACAAGGTATTGTAAAATGTGCTGGTATCTAGCAAGCTGCGGTGTGTTCCTGTCTCGGTAACTTTGCCATTCTCAACAACTACAATCATATCTGCATTGATAATGGTTGACAACCTGTGTGCAATTAATATGACAGTCCTCCCCTGCATAGCCCTTTCAAGTGCATCCTGTACCACCCTCTCGGACTCTGAATCAAGTGCACTCGTCGCCTCATCAAGCAGAAGAATGGGCGGGTTCTTTAGGATGGCTCGTGCTATTGCTATTCTCTGTTTTTGCCCTCCTGATAACTGCACTCCTCTTTCTCCCACCTGGAACCCATTTAAGGTACAAAGTGATATGTTACTTGTTTCTATTGAAAATAACATGTTGCAGCCTTGCAGGTACAAAGTGTTATGTTACTTGTTTAAGGAGCTGACCTCTGTTAAGTACTGATTTGGAAGTTGTGATATGAAATTTGCTGCATTTGCCATGGTTGCTGCACTATATACAAGCTTCTCATCTGCATCCATATTTCCTACTCTCAGGTTGTCCTTGATTGTGCCAGCAAAAAGGGAGGGCTCTTGGGAAACTGCTCCCACATTTTTCCTTAAGAACTTCAAATCAAGGTCCTTGATGTTGTGGCTATCAATGAGAACCTTCCCTACTCAGTTGCCACAAATTTTATTACCATGTAAGTATAGGCGCGCGCATAGAAATGCATGTTTTAGTTATGTTACATACAGGAAGGAGCTGTTGTTGCGTACCTTTCGCAGGGTCATAAAACCTCGCGACGAGGGAGATGATAGTACTTTTTCCGCAGCCACTGCTGCCCAGTAAAGCTACTGTCTTTCCTGCTGGAATTGATAAAGAGAAGCCTTGAAGGATCAGTTTATCTGGTCGGGATGGATAAGAAAAGTGCACATCATATATGTCTATGTTGCCTTCAATCTTCTGAAGCACTACTGTCTTCCCATCTGAATTGTAGCCTATAAGTGGCTTCCTATGGATCACATCGAAAACTTCTTTCCCTACGGCCTTCGCCTGATTGAACACTTGCATGTCTGGCGCCGCGTAAGTCAGTGATCTGCAGTAAACAAACATTCATCAGTATCTGATATGCACTGTTCCGGCATGATTGAAAAACTGAAAGATTTGAGTTTTTTTAGATCTTACATGGCTCCAAAGAGAATGCTCATGACTGTAGCTATGACTTCTCCACCGGTTGACCTTTTGGTGATGACAACAATGGCTCCAACCCACACAATCATGGCCCAAGCACAGAAGGTCACAGCTTGAAATGTTCCTGTCCCAACTCCCTTCACCACAGCCTCTCCTTTGCTAATCAGGTACAGTTTGCTTATGCACTCTGAGAAGGACTTGATTGCACTCTTCTCCCCAACAAATGCAAACACTGTGTTGATCTGTGATATTGTCTGTGCATGTTTATATTGATTTGGTCAGTTCATTTCTACAGATTCAAGGAAAGTTGAGACTATTTTTTACCTGTTCCACCATGGAAGTTGCTTGAGTCAAGTAAACAAGCTTAGCATGTGAAATAGCATTCATTTTCTTGGTGTAAGTGGCTCCAATCAGAAGAATCAAAGGAACCACCACCAAGGTGAGTAGAGCAAGCTCCCAGGAGCAGATGAAAGCAATCAAGATTCCGACGAAGAAAGTTGCAAAGCTTGATAGAAAATGGCCCATCTGTGTATGAACCAGAGACTTTTGTTTTGAGGAAAAAGAAAAAACCAGAGACTCATATATAGTGTGAAGTGCACATATATATATACCTTTTCACCAATAGCATCTTGTATAACACTCATGTGGTTGCTCATTCCACCAATGATTTTAGCACTAGTTAAATCAGTATCAAAAGCTCCAATGTCTTGGCTAAGGACTGCTCTCAGGAATGCTAATCTCATACGAATTGTCTGTCTTTCACTCGTATACATCCAACATCCAACCTCTGCAAATCCCATATTCCCATTCCTCTTCTTGTTAATTGTAAATATGGATGACCAATTACAAATTGAAATACAAAGATTAAAGATTTGTGAACAAATCCCATGTACATCTGGTTATGATCATGTAGGGCAGTGCTTTAGTTTGAACTAGATTGGCCGCGGTTGCATTTTATGTGAATGTAATCTCACGTGGAAAGAATGTGAATATTATCGTCACTCAACATACTATAGTTGTGCCATTTACATAAAATTTAATTAAGTTTTTAACGCGTGGTGTCAAGTTTAACATGATATTATAGTCGATTTAATTTGAGCCCAGTATATATCTTTAAAATAAATAAAAAAAGAAATATAGAACTTTTGGTGTGATTAAATTTAAATTTTATTAGTACAAAAAAGTAGATGACTTATGTGCATAAACCCGTAAATAATGTAAGAAATGATATGTATATATGATATGTAGATCAGAATCATAAGTTCAGTAACGGTGAATATATATATATATACTTCGAACATATATATATGAACTCGTATATAATATAATAAATAATATGAGAAATCATAAATGCAATAGTTGAACAAAGAACAAGCAAAGTTTGTTGAAGATGTGATTAAAAATCACTCCTACAATATTGGAAGTGGTATATTCAGCATTGAAGATAATGGGGAAGTGGAGTATAATGAAAGAATCGTTACAACCGTTACAAATCTTTATTTACGCAAATATATTGGGAGTGGTATATTCAGCATTGAAGATAATGAAGGAGTGGAGCTACAATGAAAAAATCATTACAACCGTTACAAGTCTTTATTTACGCAAATAAATTAGCAGTTACTTATCCATTAAGATAGTGGTTAATGGTAGCTTAATTATAGGAGTTACACTAGCTTATCCTTATCTTTAAATAGTGGTATTTTCGTGTTTTGTAGTATGCTGAAAATTAATGAGAATCAGTCAGCAAAGATTTCTCAAATTTTTCTAGTCATTCTCATATGAAATTGTGTGTGTCAGTTTCTTCATTACTTGTCTCATATTCCGTTGTGCACCCAACAAAGCTTGCGGTGATTAAGGGTATGTAGGTGTTTTAACTATTTATATTTTTTTAGCATAGAGTCAAAGAGAGAACTAATTGTATAAAATTGGGTTATCATATCATTTGTTTGGCTTAGATTCTATATTATAGGTATACACACACCATTTCATTTGTGGATGCATGTGTGTGAGAATTGAAAATGCACTATTTTGAAGATATATATTGATTTACTTCAGAAGTTGATGTATGCTTCATTTATATATATCAGTGGTTGTTTATGGTAGATTGAAAGCCAGTAATTAAGTTACCTAGTATTCCAGCTGGAAAAGTGGCAATAGCCATGTACCATACAAATGGAACAACCTGAACGTACAAACAACAAGTTGATGATCAAGAACTATACAATATATACTTCCATGTAAATTAGCTCATTATACAATATGCATGTACCCTGAGAATGGCATCAACCATGGCTTTCCTGTCCCCAATGTTGCTACCAAATGCATCAAGAGCTTTGACAAGCAACAAATACCCAACTGGCTGTGCCATGCCATGGACTATGGACCCCAATGTTCCCAATGCCATCAATGTCCAGTCCACTCCATCTGCATACCTCAGAAGCTTCTGGAACCCCAACCCTTTCTCTACCATCTCCTTCTTCTTCTTCTCTTCTCCAACTTCATCATCTCTAGTCTTCTCTATTTCCATCTCCATTGGTGATTCTTGTGCAGCTATTTGCGCCATCTTGCATGAACCACAATATATCTTTGTTACTGTCTTAATTGATGTTTATATTGTACAAGTAGTGAATAGTTCTGTGAAAATAACATAATGTTTATAGAATAGTTTTATGAAAATAAAGCTGCAAGAGAATATGTGGAGGATATGCTATGTATTGAGGTGGTCAAGTGTGTTAAATTAAATATGTGGAGATTGGAGAGTGATGGTTGTATATTTGCTGTTGTTTGGGAGTGTGTTGTTGTTGTTCATGTTCTGGTATTGATGACAATTGCAGGCTTGTATACAACAAGTGAATGAGACAATTATATTGGTTTTAGCTAGGTATTTATTGTTTAATTAATTAATATAAGCTCTTCATTGATCTTAATTTGAATTTCAGTACCCCAGTTGTCTGATCCTGGGACAGGTAATATTTTGCTATGTTTTTTTGTAATACTTGAGATGAGGTGATAAAAGTATAGCCTTGAATATGTATCAACACACTGCTTGCTGGCTTGTTAAGGATATTCTTTAGCATTCTCACCCATTTGCGACGGAATTCCGTCGCAAATATGTGATTTT
>JAYMTA010000179.1:0-35949 GCA_036897625.1 Pelargonium cotyledonis | reverse complement strand
GCTTATTAAAGGCGTTTGTATGGTTTCTTAACGTAGATGGGTTTTGCCGGTGCGGGTCTGCACACTAGTATAGATTGTTTTGTTTTTTTAGTTAGTTCGTTGTTTGTTTCAGTTCCTAGTCTCGTTTGTTTTCTTGATGTACTGTTTTTTCCATTCAATAAAGTGGGTCTTGCATGTAAAAAAATTGACGATTTGGCCTCATGTGTTGGTTTGATTTTGGAAGTGACTTTCCTTTTTTCTTCTTTTTTTTTCTTTTTTTCTTTTTTCTTTTTGTTAGAACTTGTTATATCATAATTTCAAGGAAGAAGTGAAAAAAGTAGTTGTGATTGTGAATATATTCCAGTGGGTCTCAGACTTCACAAAATCATTCATTTCACTTAGTTTGCTGCTTTTATTTAATTTTTCACAACACGTAAAATCTGATAAACATATAGCAACGACCTCATGTAATTAGCCAATTGAGCCCTACTTTAGTTGGTAACATCCCTAAATTTTACTTATAACCAGATTTCTTATTTTTTTATCACAAAGAAAATGAAAAATAGACAATGATGAGTTGATGACAGAGTTGGGCTCTGGTTTTGGTTTGCTTGAGTGATGAAGCTCAACCAAAATATTTTGGTCCTGATCTTCTTTTCAGAAAGAACTTTTTTAAAAAAATTGAGTTGCTTGCTAGTCTCTATCACTTGCCAACTTTTAACATCATTACATAACAAGAAAAGAAGACTTTATTTTACCATAACCACATAAATAGCATATCAAATAGACGTGTGTTCTTGACTCATTACAAACCACAGTCCCATTGTGTAATTACAGAAAAAGAGGGTTTCTTCTAATGATAATCACTTGACCACTAATGACATTGATTAGTTTGGAGTAAAATCTGGTTTATTCCACAAACAGAAATTAACTTTAGGTTTTCTGATGCAAGAAAAAGGTGCTATGGAACCCACCAAGATATCCAAAAAAGAAAAAGCCGTGCTAAGCGAGCTTTAACAGCTTTAATTATCCTTAATGGAAGTAATATATAATCATTAATCAATGAGAGTTTTCACAGATCTACAATGACAGAAAAAGAATACTTGCCATGTACCTAGTTGCAGTACAGAAATTAACTGGGAACAACATATAACCCGTGTTCTGCAAGATACACCCGATTCACCTGAATCAGAGCTTATAGTCTTTACAACGGAGTGTTGTAATATAATACACTCGTACAAGTCCAGGATGCAATTTCAGCTTGGAAGCCCAAGAAGTGGAGAACTATTATACATTTCATTACTTATCAGTCTATTTCTAAAAATAATTGCCAAAACGCTATTCTTTCCATTGTTTCTAAATGTGTGGAGTTTCAATCAAACGCAGTACGTTATGAAAGGTCATTACCTATTTGCAGACTGCATGACTGAACTCAAACAATGTAGGTCTGTTTTGTATTCTTCCGGCCGCGCTTTCTTCTTGGGTTGGAACTGATCATGCAAGAGAAGGCACTGACAAGCTCCGAATCTTCTTCAGTTATAAGAATCTTGGCTGCACTTGGATCAGCTAGCATGAGTTTTGCCACAAGGTAACCTGCAATTGACCATGTCTGGAACAAACATGCTTGTTTCCCGATGAACCTTGCTTTTTTGGTGTCATAATATTCTGGCCACTTGTCTCGTGCTATGCGTTTCTCAGCAATTGCAACAGCTTTCGCAGCTATTTCCGGTCTACCCATCTTTATGCATGCAACGGTGAGCTGCAAAACACATTTTAACATGTTACCCATCTAATTTTTCGCCCTAGTATTTAATACCAATACTACTAAATATCATGCATAACTATTTCTTAATATTACGCACAACACGGAGCAAAATGACACAATCGGGTGAATGCATGCCAAAGGAAAATTCCTAATAGGGCTGGGCCGGATATCCTGAACATCTTTGTTGCCTCCTCTCCAGTGAATGAAGTTGCGATATTTAGTGGGTCATCTATAGGGACTTATATCAGTTTATATGTCACCCAAAAGAAGAAAACATTTTAGAAAATATCGATCATTTCAAGACTGATAATGCATCATTAGAGTCCAATAGTAATCTGCTTAATATTTTTTGTCCACTCAAGAAAGAAATCACAATGAAATACAAACAAACACCCATGAACCAAATGATGCAACCAGAACTAACCTGCCAGAGCAGGGTGGGCCAGGAACCTCCATTGTGGTAGGACCAAGGCCTGCATCAAAAGCAAATTTGCATGGTTGGAAATAGAATAATATGTATATATTTATATACACAAAGTAAGTATATTACGTGTTCTTGGGATCACAGCCTGTGATAATCTGCCATTCTTGACCTTCAAGAGCAGGATAACATATTTTGAAGGGCATATCTGCAACCAAATCTGACCACTTGGCTTCCACAAGATCTAATATGGCATGTGACTGGTCTACCGTTGCAAGACCACTTACTACAGACCATAAGTTTCCTAGAGAGAAGAATCGGAAATCCATATGAGCCGGTTGTAAGTTTCCAATTAGATAGCCTCCTTTGTTAGGCATCCATTCTACTAACCAAGGAGAAATCTGATCTGGGTAAATGTTGAACTTATTAACTGCATCATACGAGTATTCTTCTGTCTTATAACGGTATATCTCATTTAATTTCTTCATATCGATCCAGTAATACTCTCTTAAATGGAATGATAGAGCTACAAGACGGTTGTTTAGAGCTCGGATGAGATCAGCTGATCCATCCTCTGGAGTAAGCATCTCGCGTGCACAGAGCAATGCCGAATAAAAGAGTGCCTTCAATAGCAGGAACATGTTAGACTAAATTCCAGTTCTCTTACAAAACAACAAAGATATATCCAAAAAAAAAAAAAAAAGAAAAAAAGTTTGACGAAAATGTTTATAAATATGAAACATGTGGATTTGTGTTAAACCATAGAAAAAAATTATCTAGCATGTCAGATACATGCAAATCTGCATGTATTGGTCCATAAGTACATAAATTTCACCATTATTGCCGCAAGGCTCTAAGAAAAACAGATGCCACCTGTTAAATTTGATAATGCATAATGGGCTACACATAATGGATTTGACTTCCACTACTAAAAGGTCAATATATCCACTTTATACTTTACCGATGTGTGGCCACTTAACACTCCCCTCACGTGCAGCCCGAATAAGAGAGTTGGGCATGGCCCGAGCCTGCACGTGGATAGGTGGACTTAACTCTAAGGCAAACGTGCACTAGACCCAAACAATATCACTTAAAACTCTCCCTCACATGCAGGCTGAATAAGAGAGATGGGCATGAGCCCAGACTTGCACGTGGATAGGTGGACTTAAAAAAAACAAGTCGAGAGGTAAGGCAAACGGACCATTAGGCCCAAGCAAAAATCAGCTCTGATACCATGTTTAATATAATACTTGACTTGTTATAACTAATACAAGAGAGACTCCTTTATATAGGATATTAAAACTAGAAATAGGAAATTAAACTAAACTTTCATAGATATCCACTAACATCTTTCCTAATTCTACTAAACTTAGAATTGAATCTTCACACCATGGTCCTTTTAACAACTACAATCACCCGTAGCTAACTACAAACAGACTAATCTAACAATAGTCACTCTTGTAAGGCATTACTGGATTATAGAATATTAGAATACAGTGTTTAACAAAAGGCTGATGATTATCTGATCCATCTTTGTATACCATATCAGTAGATTCAGTACATATTACTTAAGAAATCACCCCTTAATGGGGGCTTACTACCAAGAATTAAAAGAGATTCCCCCCAAAGAACTATTTACTGGTCATTGTCACTAACTCCCTCTTCCTTCTCACTCCTCTGTTCTTTCTTGATTCCTGAATGTCTAGAAGTTTTCATGGATAATTGCATTCATCCTTCAGATCATGTACACTTGTTCACTGAATATGAATACAAATGGATTCAACATCATCCAGTTTACACAAAAAAGACAAAAGTATATTCACATTTCATTGCTGTGAGCAAAGGCCGCATAATTTGAAATATAAAAACTCTCAAATGGTATGGGTCATATGGCTCAATGAACATTTGAACATGATATGCACTTATTTACCTGGATTTCAAGAGGGTGGCCATGGATGCCCATACGACGATCTATCATGCAAGACCCATCGGTCACCAATAATGTAGGGAACATATCAAAACCATCAGCTAGACATAGCCTTAGAATCATCTTAATTCCTGTCTGAACATCAATCCTCTCCTGCACAGTGAGGTCACCAGAGATTTTTCCATATGCACGTAATAAAATAATCCACCACAATCCTGAAATCAAAACAAACATATGAATGGAGAATCAAGATTAGAAGGTGATCCTAATGCAACCAAAATAATCAACCATGTAAAAAAGTAATTATTCAAGTACAGTATTGCCCTAAAGAAAACACGTTAACAAAATATTCATTTACCAGAATCCACAGGTGCAACACGGCCAATTGCTGCCTCCCCAAAATCAGGATCCAAAACCTCTTCTGTTGCAGACTCATCCCCATCGAGAGGAACTGTGCGCACCTTGAAACTAGCTGGCATCAAACCCTGACCAGGACTATGACAATCCATAGTTTTCTCCCAACTCTACAATGAGATAATGTGTGTGAAAGTATAAGATACACAATATAAAGGTATTGAGTAACAATTTTAAAATTTATTTCAACATCTTTTCATGAGCAATGTGGTAAATAGCATGTCCAAATAAGTAACAGGACTGCACATATGCTGATGTCCACAAATGCAGCTATGAATAAGAATAACGACCAGAGACGCACCAACACTAACATATAAAGAGCAAAAAGTTCCGGACATTTATTAAATGGGTGGAAGAAACAATTAAGTCGGTATAATCAGACTTCTATTTCACCTGTAACTGGAGGGTATGGAGGATAAAGTTCCGGACAATGTCATACTCTCCCTTCAATAGGAATGCAATACCGGAGGGTATGAAATCGCGAATAAAGACCTGATCATAATTCAACACATTTGAACTTGTTGGATCCTGGGCAGCAATTGTTCCAACGGGACTATTACAGTAATAAACCACAGACTCCCGGAGTAGGTTCCACGCTTCTTCCTCAATGGGATCAACACTAACTTTGCGGGGGACATCTTTAGCTGTTGCATGAGGCGCCAAATCCTCCTTCTCCTTTACCTCTTTTGCTTGTTGAATGTCAGCAAAACCTAAACCATTTGGCCCATTTACCATGCCATTTAGTGGATTTAATTTCTTTGCACCATCCACATACCATGACCCATTACCGTCTCCTGCAGCTACCCCACTCACACTGTCAGCCTGATGGCATCTACACTGCTGAAGCACCAAATGTCCTGTTGTTTTCTTCCCACACAAACCACTCCCAGCTCCTTGAATTGAATAGGATCCTATGCACCCTTGTTGCACACTTAAACACTTGAGTGTTTGCATATACCTTGAAGCACTTTTCTTCTTTATACATTTAAACCGGGAATTGGAAGGATATTTGGAATCGGGTTTGCCAGAAAACACATCAGAAACGAGGAAGCGAGGGTGAGTCCCAAAAAATACTTGAATAACTGCTTCTGTAGTACCCATTGACACAGCTTTTACTGAAATCAATTAATCGTGTCCCCTCAATATCTCCTCTATGTTCAATCCAATCCAAATCCTCCACTTTACCTCAACACCTGGGCTTGCACAAAGAGTTATGAATTGGGGCAGTTAGAAAAATCACAACCAACACCAAAAAGGTTATTGTATGAATTATATGGCTATTGGTCAATTTGACGCATCAACCATACCCCCATTATTATAGGTTACAAAAAATGTAGAAAAAATTAGAGAAAAAATATAAAGTTAAAATTTTCATTGAAGTGAAGTTAACCCAACAAAACAAAAACCTAGACAAGAAAATCCCAATTTGCTTCATTCAAGGATGAGCTGTTCCAACCCAGAACAAACAGGAATGAAAAACAACTAAATCACCATAAACCCTGATGAGAAACTTAGCATGAATTGTGAGACCAAGTTGTTCCAATAATAATTAACAAAATATTTGGTTCACACAACATGCATAACCCCCATCAAAAGAGCTTCAAAGCTGTAGAAAAATTAGAGGAAAAGTAATTGAGCACAAAATCATCACTCGAAAGTCGATAGTGTGTCGTAGAGCAAATCCAGATAAATACAGGCACAGAATGATTATACATAATTTAGACAGGAGAAAAAAAAAAGATAGTGAAGTGAAAATCTTGAAGTGCTTACCAGATACCAGAAGGAACTGTCGATGGTTTTAAATAATCCGGTGGACGAGAAAATCTGTGAGAAAGAAAATGGCAGGAGTTGAGAGAAGGGGAGAGAGAGAGAGGAACAACAAAATCAAGCGGTCAGTACAGATAGCTTGGGCTTGGGCTTGGATTTGGATTGGAGGAAGTTTGGATCATTCACAAGTATGAGATGTCCCAGACAATTTAGCCGATGCGTGCACTTTCTGGTACGCCTCTTTTTATGTCCCCACAATTGTCATCATATATTGCTCTATCTATTTTACCCCTTCAAAAATCTCTTTTGCATCGACACGACTGAAATGATAATTTTTGACAAGTAAACCTTTACTTTATGCGTACTCAAATACCAAATACATCATTGACACCGGTGTATCGAAATCGAATCAGAACATGAAAGTAACGATCTAGCCGAACTCAAGTCTTCATATCGCTGATTCTCAACTCCTAGAAGACTAACATAGTTCCAGTACCTGCCCTACCCTAACTACCAAACAAGAAACATCAAAACATAAAACTGAATTCTTAACTCGAACTAGCAAATCCAATCCTGACATATCAGGTCCTAACACGAAACCTGGCAAGGCTAAAACAGTAATAGAACCCAATACCTTCAAGCAAAAAACTAAATTAATCCAAACTAATAAAGCAATAACTAATCCAAAACGAATTAAAAAAATCAAAACTCAAACAAATCAAAACTAACATAACATAACCTAATCGAAGACGTAGCCCATAATCTGCCATTTGATACGCACATCTGATGCCATAGCCGCACTTCTTCTATCTGAAAACAAGACTCAACGTCGCCGCCTCTCTGCCGCCGCCGATGTATCGTCACACGCACACCCCCAACTACCTTATTACCAATAAAGCACAAAAACTTCTTTTCTCCACCTTTTATTTCCTCTGATCTAAAACCTTGGATGCCACTAGGACATACACGCCATCAGTGGGAAAGAGGCCAAAGCGGCATTCTTGCTAACAACCCTAATTCTGTGTAAAACTGAAATGATAACAATTAGTGTTGAGAATCTTGCATCTATGTTATTATAAATTAGCTGAGTTTTTCACCCAGTAGACAAACGGCGAAGCGCTCCGTGTTTACAAGTTTGTTGGAACATGTATAAGTGTTAATCGATGTTGTGTCATCACCTTATTGATTATGATTGTATTTTGATAACATGCGGATATACATATATAGATAAAATAGAGGAGGCTCAAGCCTTACAAAAACCATCTAATCCCAACTTATCTAAACTATGGGCCTCAGACAGAACCTGTCTGCTTGTCCCTTTACAAAATACAAAATCAAACTTAGCCATTACCGCCTTAAGATCCTCCCCGCTAGCCCACGCTTCCTCCTTGCTAAAACCATGCCGATTAAAATCTTCAGAGTCTGAATCAGAAGTTGTTCCATCTTCCATATCTCTTTGTTTTTTTGCTGGAACACTTGCATGAGGCTCTCAAGCTGCTCTTTTTCTTGAAGGGATCGTAAGTCTCTCTCTCAAATCTCCAAACTGAGGCCAAATTGGCAGACATGGAGAAGACTCAGATCTCCATGTTATTTTCTCTACCACCTCCCATTTAATCTCGCGCTGCAAATACTGTTCAAATTACCTAGCTTGCTCCTCCGCAGATTCCTCCATTACTTGCAACATCTTTCTATTTTCTATCTTGGTCGTGATCTTACTCTTATATTTAAGGTGGTGTGTCCTAAAACCACATTTAGGGCCACTGTATTTCGATGTGCTTCTTCGTGTATGTCACATATTCAAGACACCAAGACCAACGTATATTGGCCTTTGAAATTGAATATCGATAATGGAAATTGAATTTGGAGAACACTTGAAAATATTTCCTACATGTAGACAAGCTTGAATCTCATTCATGACTACATTGCTTTCTTGGGTATGTAATTCAACACAAAGGATACCAAAATCCAACACCTTTGCATTTCTCGTCATGTAACATTTTGAGATCATAAAATGATTTCCTGAATGTTGTTTTTTCATATTTAACTACTGAATTAGTATCCTCTTTTATTCTTATCATATTGTGTTTCAACTTTGTTGGTTCTACTTTAGACTTGTAATTATGGTTGCGTTGCCTTGCGTAAGATGTGAGTGTTCAACGCAAATTTGCTTCTCATGTATACTTCTATTGTGACCATCATATTGTTATTCAAATGACTTATAATAATGTGTTAAATGAACTATCCGAACATATTGAGAATGCTTGTTATTTCATTCACCAACACTTCACTCGAGACATTAATACTATTATTTCGATTGCCTCTCGCGACCTTATACCTAAGATATCTTTACCAATTCATTGAGTTTCATGACAAAGTCAAGATGATTAATGTTCAACCACCTTGAGTTAATTTGATGGAGTTTTTATTAGGATTTTACAAGGATGTATATTGATTATACTCATAGAATATAGTGCAATTATTTCTCACATTAGTAGAAATTTAGGAACCGGATATATAAATGTCTTGTACAAGTAGGTCAAAGTGGGGTGGGGGCAAGTAAACCCATGGTGATTATTCTAGAGGACATTGAGTTGCCTGTAATGTAACTCAAGCAGGTTACTACAAGTTGTATCGTTAACAAGGCCATATTTTGGATTGTTGAAGTTGCTTGCGGGTTACATGTAAATGATCATCCCTTAAAGAGCTTCCTTAAAACTAATAAGACAACATATACATACTACAAAAGTTGACCAAAAAACAGCTTTAAAATGCGTATAGAGCGCCACTTCATCAATTTTTTGTTATGAATATTCTTTTTACATAATTATAAAAGCTAGCCCTAATGTACAATAAGTTAATTAAGGTAAAAAGAAATCATCAATAGGGAATTTGAAGTTACAATAAAAAGTCCCTTAGGGGATGACGCATTGATCAAGACACACGTCTTCATATGAGAGGTCGTGGATTCTAATCTTTTTATGTCATATGGGGTGGGGTTTGAGGTTTATAGGGGAGAGCTACCCTATTGTGTAACCCAATTAGTTAGTTTTTTTATATTATTATTTAAAAAAAGTTATGATAAAAAGCTTAAATTTAGAAATTTCATATAAATCATTATTACACTTATTTTGATTTATTATACAAAGCTCTTAATTTTTTCAAACGAAAATTATAGTTTATTAATCAATATTAAAAGTTTACATACATCAAGGGAACCATATACAACCCAACTAGACCATACATAGAATTACCAACCCGAACATACCTACACGCTTCTAAATTCGCTGATCTGAAACTCATAGAGAACACAATTGTCTCGAAAGAAACTAAACACAACCTAATCCGAACTAGCAAACAAATACCTAGCACCCCAGATCCTAACTCAAGATTCGACATGGCTAATCCAGAAACCTTGGTATCCAAATACATATCAAACTCAACTAATAAAGCAAAAACTAAACCAAACTGAACTAATAAAGCAATAACTAAGTCAAATCAAACTAATAAAGCAGAACTCAAACAAAGCCAAACTAACAAAGCATAAATTAAACAAACTCAAACTAGCATACCATAACAATATGGCACCCCAGACCATATCTCGAGATTCGATATGGCTTGTTTGGGGCCAAACTCAAATCCGCAACTAGCCGAAACCAAACCTCTACAACAAGACAAACCTCAGACATCAACCCCGATCAGCGAATCAAGCCCTCGACCCGTGATCTCGATGCACTGGTTAGCCGTTGAACAACTTTGGAAATAATGACTTTAATGATTCAAACTAAAAATCCTAACTACTAATAGTAGCAGAACACGCCACAAGAACGGAAAGACTACAATTACAAGCGATGGAGAGAAAGGAGAGACATACGGGAAGATGCAGAGGCGGAAGTTCCAGCGACCAAGCCGCCGAAGGAGGCTGAAAGAGGGCGTCTCAGATCTGCCGCTTTTTTTTTAACCCTAATTCTACGTTTTTTAGAGAAAAAAAAGGATGTTAGTGCAAAACGTTAGTTCGTTAAAAAATAATTTATAATTATTAAATTCTTTTAAATTATCTGTGCACCGCATGAGTGTATATATTAGTATATTTTTAAAAGGAGTGAGACATCATCTAATTCGAATCTTGTAATAAATTGCTAAACTTTTAATCCACACAAACATTTATACTCTCTTAAAAATGATGGACTCACTCTTTTATGGGACAACATAATGTTCAAAACACACATCCTATTATAGAATATTGCACATTCAGATTTTATCAAGTCGAAAAAGGTGAGATTTTGAGTTAAAATGATGTATTTTTATAAGATGAAATTAAGTGAATGCTACACAAAAGAAAGAAAAAGAATTAAAAAGAAAGAGTCGTCCCTACAAAATTGTCATCTTATACTAATCCCTAAACATAAGCAGCCACCTTATCCGACATAGTAACTAGACCATAAATCCTTGAAGATTGCTCCAAATACTCACCATAGGATTACACCTTTATTTGACTCTAATCCTAACAATTGTATACATACAATTATGTATAAGCAAATGTATCCTATACATTTCCAAATTCCCACGCTCCCAGCCAGAGTAGTATATATATCGCCAAACTCCTCCACAGTTCAGACACCAAAAATAAAAGAAAAATAAAAAACGATTGCCCTCCCAATGGCAACGACGAAGTCGAAGAGGAAGAGAACTCAGAGACGATGTCTTTTTATGTTCACCTACAGTTTCTCATTCTTCATCTCCAATCTCCACAATCCTCCATGCTTCAATCCAGCCATTACAGGCAAGTCCAATCCTCATTTCTCGTGCAAAATCTTTGTTCTATGTAGCTCTCTCGTTTTGTTTTGAAGACCTAGTTGTATAGGTTGATCAATTCTTTAGTAATTCGCAGTGTTTGATTTCTGTTTTGAATTCAACATTGCAATACTTTTGTGTTGTTTTTGTGTGTTTTTGTTGTTGGAGTGTTTGATCCAATGCTTTTTTCATGTTTCATCGTTGTTGCGTGTTGAAGTTGGGGTGTGATTCGATCATGTGTTTTTGGTGATTTGTCGATTTCTGTATCTGCTTATTTGGGGTTTGTGAATGTTGAATTGGGTTTTCTAGGGTTGCTGTTAGGTTTTTCAAATGAGCAAATGAAAATTACCGTTGCTTCACTTGGAGGTTGCTGTTTACTGACTAACTGATGATGATCCTCATTGTAATTTATTATTATTGGTAATTAGTCTTGTTTTGAGGAGCAGTATAGAGCTTGTTTTGAAGGTTTGGAATTAGATTAGTGTGTTTTAGGGTTATTGCTTTTAGACATGACGGGCTTAAAGATTTGGTTACATTGGAAAATTCAAGCCCTGTTGAATTGAGGACCTATGCTCCTGTTGAAGATGCTAAAAGGAAAAAGTAATCTAATAGCTCGTTTCCCTATTAGGATGAGGAGCCGATGCTTATCCAACTTGACTACAAGTTGAATGTTGAAAACCCAGATATATAGCTACATTATGTTTAGAAATTCTATCAAAGCTGACTTCTAAAGATACGGGTAAATCTCAATTGCTGACTATTGAACTCTTCACTAGGTTGAAGTTTTTGGTGAAATTGTTATCAAAACTTACACGCCCGTCCCAACATGTTATGTTGATATTGACAATTAACAAAAACTGCATGGCCTTCAAATTATTTGCCTACAGGTGTTGCTACCCTAAAAAATCATTTGTTAAATCGACCACTACTTGACCGACACGTGTCACCCGATTGCCACCTCAACAGGAAAGGACATGCAATACAATGTATCTCAAGGTAAAGGAGATGCTGGACTGTGTAACCTCAAGAGCACTCCCCCACTCTGTTTGAACTGCTGCACGCCCAGGATCATGCTGGACATGGTAATTTGCCCGGACATCGAAGCCATTGGCACAACAAGAGACGTTAGACAAGGTAATTTGTGGAGATATATCACGGTGTCATGCCCATCCTACTCGTGTTCCATGTTCTAGACCAGCCCGTCCGCGCACTTACAATGCGAGAAAGATATGTAATTACATATTGGTTACGAAGACACTACACCAATAGAAAGGGAAAACTGAATTTATCTATTATTCAACTGATGCTCCTTATAAAAAACTTTTCTAGTATTGCAATGCACTTATATTTCCCTGGTAGATGTTAACATATATTTAGAATAGGCCCCTTTGAGTGAGAATGAAAGTAATAGTTATAGTAATTTTTAATAAAAAGGTTATGCTCTTAAATATGGATTTCCTTGTTAGGCACTTCTGCAAAA
This sequence comes from Pelargonium cotyledonis, assembly GCA_036897625.1. Classification (NCBI taxonomy): domain Eukaryota; kingdom Viridiplantae; phylum Streptophyta; class Magnoliopsida; order Geraniales; family Geraniaceae; genus Pelargonium; species Pelargonium cotyledonis. The sequence continues at coordinate 23,405 of JAYMTA010000179.1, read as the reverse complement.
AGAAATTTTATAAATCAAAGTGATATTTTTATGCCCAAAAAAAAAATGAAATTTAACTTCATAGATTATGTCTTACTAGACTAACTCGTTCATTCATTTTTGTGAATTCTTGGAAAAATGTCAGAAAGGAATTAGAACACTCCTAGGCCTTTGAGTTCTCTTGCACCTCTCTAGAGCTCACAAGGAGCATCGCCTACTATGCCATAAGAAGAAGACTAATTTGATACTCGAGCACGAGAAGGGCCACCATGGCTCCCCAAAGACTCATCAAGGCTCCCCACCTACGAGACTCAAGCAATACTTGCACTTGGGACATGGGTATGCATGAGATCAAGTCAACGAGTGGGGAGGCCATTAAGGTCGCACGTTCTGCGTCCGAAAGTGTATATGTAACCTTAACTCCTCAAAGCTACGACGAGACAGTAGGAAGCCACCCAGAGTAGTGGGCGCTCCTAGGAACTTCAAGCCTCCCCGCGATGCTCGAAGGGCACGCGAAAGCTCCTATGCTTACCCACACCCCCACAGACAATCTATCGGGAGGATCCAAGCTCATAATGGGCCTCACGATGGACCCACGTTAGCAATAACCAATCACACACCGCGACATTATAAACATTGGTTTGTTAGTATAAATATCCTTGTCTTGAAGGGAGGGGAGATTCCAACTCTTGATCATTAACTACATCTCTCTAGTTTTATCTCTCTAGAATTCTCTTATTCTTTTCTGCTTTGATTAAGATTCTTACTCTCAAACTCAATGCGGCTTCTTCAGAAATACATATGGAACTATACTCAATGGTGTGCTACCCTTGCGCAGGGCACTTAAACTCGACCCAAGATTCGAAGCACTTCAAGACTGTTGGACTTAGACAAATGTAGGACACTCAACCCTAACACATGGACAAGAGATAACTCCCTAGAATGCTTATATGACTCCATGTCAAAATAGACACACCAGGTGGGAACACCTTGATAACCTTTAAGGCGTTGTAACTCAACTCCAACAAGATTATCTATTTATGATGGTTGAGTGAGACTCATGTGAAATGTGGGTAGTGTTTCAGTTATATTGTTTCAAATGACAATTCTTCCTAATTTATGTACTTTTCATTTGATTGTCAATGAACTTTCAACTAATCCAATGTACTAGTTTCCCAGCGTCTTAGTGAATTATGGTGTTCATTTAGTGTCATTTTGCACTAAAGTGATGCCAATGTTGTAATGACATGGCCTCGTTGGTGAGAGTGATGCCAAAATTGCAACCATAGACCTGGTCACATCAATGAGTTGAACCTTCAATGTCCCTTATGGGGGTCATCTTTTGATATCTTATATGTGGTTAGGCAATGGTTTTGTGAAAAATGGAACTCTGGGAACTATGACTGCAACTAAAAAAAAACTGGGTTTCAGATATCAATGCACAACATATAGTCATTATCAGTCTAATACCTTGTTTTTTAGGCACTAATTAAGCTCATCTCAAAACCTTTATTAGGAAAGAAATGGACAAGTATAAAACTGTAGATTGAATGTTCGGTTTTTGCATGGATCTATCTTCCCCTTGCTGCATCTAAATTCTCCTTAATTCTGAAGTGCCGATCACCTTCTTTTTAATATTGTATTTATTCTTGTTCATATTGTACGGCTGTTTGTTGTATCTGAAACATGTTATATACTTTGTATTCATGCCTTCACATTTTGAGGCATTAAATATTTTGTAGAAAGACATATAAGATTGTTGTAATGATTCAGAAGGTTTCTTCCTGTGGTATACATCTCATTTATTGACCATTGAATAGGGTGTCCAAAGTTTATATGTTAGCACATGCATCACATGTGACAGCACATTGCCAAACTCCACCAAACTTAACTTTCATAATCAAATTGTCAAAGGTTCTATAATCTATATGCGTTGCAGGCTGGAATCAGGAAGAAGGCGGAATAGGGGAAAAAAAGAAGTAAATTTTTTTTGCTTATTTCGAGCACTAACAAGACCCGTTAGAATGGAAGAACTTATCTACAAATGTGAAATGTCTGCAGAAAGGTACATTACATGAAATTTTGTCTGCAATCAACTAATATAAGTTGGTAAGTTTAATTTCTGCTGCTATTCATATCAACTGCTTCTTCTTTTGGATTCATCATAGCAAGGTGCCACAGGATGATTTCTTATCCACTTATATCTGCAATTTTTGTCATTAATAGATAAGACATAACTTGAATATTCTATGTGGAAATTGTTAAGTTTATGCAATATGCATCCAATAAATTTGGAGCAAACAATGCAGACGATTGACATTGATCCTGAACAGGGATTGTCATCAGTCATCACATAATACATGTGAAACCTAGAAGGTGGTATTTTCTAGATTAATGGTGCAAGTCCCTTTCAGGCTAGCAGCAGATTTCATCACTGTACTTGAGAGAGAAATAAGGGAATGAAATTTCAACTCATGTAGATGAAGTTTAATTTCAACCAAGAAAAGTATATCTTGGAGTGCTTTTCTTGAACTGCCTAATAGATAAGAAATTAAGTCATTATTTCAACCAAGAATAGTATATATTGGAGTGCTTTCCTCGGACTGCCTAATAGATAAGCAATTAAGTCATTATTTCTCTTATTATAAATTATCCTTCAACTCTGATATATTATCGCCGATGGCTGACGACTAGCTTGATGATTAATCATTAGATATTTGTTATTGAGGTTTGAAGAGTTAGAGATGTGAGTTACAGCCATGTGCCTTGTTTTCCTTACATGTGTTAGTTTGGAGATAAAAAAGTATGAACTAATAAAAAAGAGGGTGTTTGAAGATCATAATCTAGAACTCGTGGATAGCTCTTTGACCAGTAAAAGACAAAGTGGTAGTTGTCACCACCATAAGAAAAGGTAGTGCATCTATCTTTTCTATGAAATGACCAGAAAATGGTCAAATTATTATCCATTATCGCCATTGCAAAGATAGTGGGAGTGACTGCATTTGAGCTTTGGTATACATTTAGAGTTGCTTTTCCATTACAGTGGTACTGGTATTTGTGATATTTGCTATAGGTGAAGTGCTATTCTTCCAAAGCTATTGCTATCATCTGCAGTTAAAATTATTTTTGCTTCAATAGATTAAGTGACAGTGATTGTTATTAGGACTTTTGTTCCTAAAAGCGCATGACTATTGCCTCTTTCATTGTCATTCATTTTGTTCTCTTGGAATCACATTAGTATAGGAGTCAATTTTACACATTATTTTGCTTTTTCAACCTGCTTTGTTATTGCTTGATCATTGACCTGATTAGGTTTTAGATTTGATTTAGTGTTTTTGTTTGTAACTTGCATTACCTGATTGGGTTTCAATATACTTCGTTTTAAAGCAAAGTCAACCTGGCCCCTCAACTGAATCAATAGTTAAAGAGGTGTTTAGCGGGCGAGCTAACATGCTTACGAGCAACACATACAGGTGTTCATGCTCAGCTGGGCAGGGTAGGTATTATATATATATGTATGGATGTTGAAGCTTTCTTTGAGGGCCTGAATTTGATGAGACTGACTTTGTTGGTCCTAATAGACTTGAAACAAAAATTCAAGCAGTGGAGTAGTTGTGGCCTTGTGGGGTTGGAATTGTTCCTTTTTTTTTTCCTATCAGTTGAGCTACACAATAAGAGATGTTATCTCCTTTTAATCCAAACCCTTCAAATCCGAGACCTCAAAGAGAATCGAAAACGCTTAAACCGTTTGACCCAACAAACCCGATTTTGTGTTTCATGAAGCTGACTAATGGATAACATAATAGTTGAGTTGAGCCCTTTTGCTCTTCCCATACCAGATAAGGTGTTTTCTTGCTTTGACTGCTTCCAATTTGTTTCCTTAAACTGGAATATTGAGCTTACCTAGGATAGGAAACGATACCATCTTTTTCTTCCCTACCTAACACCTTCTTCTCCTGCTAATAAATTATTGTATTGCTATGATTTTCATTCCTATTCTTGTTCCTTATCATCTTACATTATGGGTTTAGCTTAGGTCAAAAGTTACCAGGAAATATGTGGATTGCATGAAATTGGTGAATACTTTATAGCATTCAATAATTTTCTCTTGAAAATGCTGCCATGCTTTTATTGGATACACCTATGTCAATAGTACAGTTACAAATGTATCATCATTTGTCATCAACGGTGTATTGTAACAAACACCAAGGGATAGAATGGATAGATGCTTATCTTTCATCCCTGAGGATTTGGTTTCAAGCCACTCTCAAAGCAATGTTTTGTACGCAGATGTGCTACACGTAAAGATCATAAAAGAGAGGAAAAAACTTTCATTTCTCTGTGAAATTTCTCATATGAACTTACTCCGGTTCATAAATGTTGTTTCAAGAACTATTTCTTGAATTTTTTAATATGCACTTAAAATAGTTTATGTTAAGCCTTATGACATAGACAACTATGGTATTAACATATGATCCGCCATATTATTAAAATAATTATTTAATATATTTTAAATTTCACAACAAACAAAAATTAACTTCAATTTTTATTTTGAATCTACAAAATTGAAAATTGGAGGTAATTTTATGTTTTGACATATTCTTCAAATAACTGTATGTGACCTTCGAATTTAGAGGATCACAAAGAATCTGATCTACAAGTATCAATTTCTTCTCTCTTTTAGCAAGTTATTGCTCGTATTTCTAATCTAGTAGACTAGTACTCATTTTATTTACTTATTTAAAATTTAAAAAATACCTTTCAAAATTTTTTTTTCTTTTGAAAAAATAAATAAAAAGGTTTTACCGTTTCAATTTCCCTCAAAATCTCCGAATTTAGAGGAGTAACGTTCGCAGCTGTTTCTCACTCCCAAATTACCCAAATGACCTCGACGGTTGCAGAACAATTGAAGCCCATTATTGTCTTTTCACGTTGCAATGGACCCCCTCAAAATATCCTCGCGCCTTCTCTCTCTCTCTCTCCAAAGCTTCTTCAAGAAAACAGAGTATAAAAACACACCAGTCGTTGGAGCCATCGAAACAATTTCGGACCCGATTTTAATCTGACCCGTCCAATCTCCCCATCCAACGGCTGTGAGCAGTCGGTGAAGTGGTTTTCAGTGGTTTTTATCATAAACCCTAGACTCTCTATCGAGATAGATAGAAACGCCCACACACAGAGTCTCTTCCTCCTCCTTCTGCAACAAGAATTACGTGACCGCCCTTTCTCTCGCCGATCTTAGATCTCTCTCTCTAATCCCTACTGAAATACCCAAAATTCCTCCCCTATCGCTCTTTCTCGTTCGATTTTGTTTTTTTTTTCTCTTCTTGATTCGTAGACACAGATCTTGTTCGGGAAACTGATGAACTTTGTTGTTTATGTGATTAATTTTTGTTCATGATCGTACCCAGAGGTTAAAGATGGCTTCTTTTTTCTTCTACCGTAGAACTGCTAACTGGGTTTGATTGATTTCCCCGAGTATCGTACTCAGCTTGCCTCGGCACTGACTCAGTGGCTAAGATCGAGTGAAAATGATAGGTTCGTGGTCGGTCCTCTTCCATCTTTTGTCTTTTCCGTTTCCGTTTTATTATGAAACAGTTATGTGCTGCTGGACAGTCTGAGTCGAGTGGTTCCGAGTTGGGGTCGGGGTCAACTCATATTTTTAGTCGCAGACTCGGTGAGTTTGGTGGGAATTACAACGAGCGCGCTGAGGGTCGAGCTGCGCATAGTCGGAATTGCACGGCGATGCCGTCGGTTGGGATGAGGCGGCCGATGAGGGTGTTTGGGGTCGTGAAGGGTGCGGATGGGGCCAGAGTGCTCAGGTCCGGAAGGCGGCTGTGGCCTCATTCTGGAGAGGTGAAGGGCAGCAGGAGAGGTAGCAGCGATGGGGATGATTGGTTTAGACTCCTCGACAATAGAGGAAATGGCCATGGTGGTGGTGGTGCGTATAAGAAAAATGGGTGTGCCCTTGAACTGAAATCCAGGGAAGGTGTTGCTCTCATGGGCTATGGTGATCATATAGCTGAGGTGCCAGAGACTATGAATGCTGAAAAGGGGCTTGTTGACAAGGGTGTAGTAGTAGATAAAATGTTCGGGCTTGTGTACTCCAGAAAAAGGAAGAGATTTACTTCAATAAGTACTGGACTTTTTGATTCTGAGAGCAAGGAAGGTTCGAACGGTAAACGGTACGGGCTTCAATTTGCCCGTAGGCAAAGGAGGAAGAAGAATAGTTCTGAAAGCTCAGTGGTTGTTGCCACTGGTGATGGGAGGCTGGATACAATGGGTGAAGCTGTCTTGGATTGCTCTGGTCTTGGTCCTGTAATAATTGTAGTGAATGAATCTTCTTTGATGAGTTCTGTTGCTTGTTTTCTGAATTCGGTTCTGGGGTACATGAAGAGGGCTAGGGTGAGGTTATCTCACCTTTATGCTTTCTTGTCATCTGAGCCCATTAGTCTAGTGTGCTCTTCCAATGGCATCCGGTTCATGCAGGTACTCATTTCTTAGTTGCTTAGCTGCAATTTTTTTAATTCTCTGAATTCGAACAGGGGGCATTGAAAACCACTTGGGAAAGTGTATAATTTGCATTTGATTCTTCCATTGTAGCTTTCAGATGATCTATTATAACCTTATAGCTACAAGTGTATTGGGATCATATGTTCTCTTACTATTTCTTTCTCTGTAAATGTGGGGTTTAAGTTAGAATCTAATCATTTTGTTGTGATCCAATTACTCAGTTCTTAAAATTATCCAAGTGACGTATTGCCTATTATTAACTGTGTCAATTGTGTTTATTTCTTCTTATTCAGGATCATCCATCTACCAGTACCTCTGGGATTTGCAAGATCTATCCTGCCAGGCAGTCCATACCAATGTTTACTGTGGATTTTTCTGCAGTTCCTCAGTGTTTCTTAGATATGCATTTAAGCATGTTTCGTCCTAATAAATGCCTGCCATTTATTCTTGTAAATAACTCATTGGATGTGGAAACTATTGATGACATATCTGATGAGGAGGAGCTCCAGTCATGTGTTCCCTCAGAGAGATTTATATCTGAGAGCAGACTCATCTCCTCAGAAGCTGATGGTCTTTTGAACAGGGCAGTTTTACATCCATCTGTTCGAGCTTCCAAATTAGCTGGTCGCACTGCACAATCTAGAAATAGCCTCAACTCTCGCAGTTTCCAAAAGAGGCGAAGTTCGCTGAGGTCAAGGAGGGCCAGAAACCCCTCGTTAGCTGGTCCGCAGAAGCCCAATGGTTCCTTAGTTTCTGATCTGAACAATATTAGGAAAAGTGGGACTACTTTCTCTTCTTTGTTGGCTAGTGCCAAGTTTAGGAGATCAGTTCTGGGTAGCTCTGGAGGAAACTTGAAGGAAGTGAATTCCACTCAGGTGAAGTTACCACAGGATATAGATTTTTCGTGCTGTTCAGCAAATATATTGGTTACAGAATCAGAAAAGGGCTATCGTGAAGAAGGTGCTATAGTTATGCTAGAGAGATCTTCTGGAGAGTGGTGTCTTGTTGTCAAGAAAGATGAAATTACGAGATACAAATACAGGGCTCAGAACATTATGCGATCTTGGACCTGTAACCGGTTCACCCACGCAATAATATGGACTGGGGATAGTGACTGGAAGCTTGAATTTCCGAATAGACAGGACTGGGCAATCTTTAAGGATCTGTACAAAGAATGTTCTGATCACAATGTGCTTCTTTCTCCTTCTCTTAAGTCCATCCCTGTGCCTGGAGTACATGAGGTTTCAGATTATGGTGCCAGCTACAATGCTACTTTTCTCAGACTAGATTCTTATATCACATTGAATAATGATGAGGTAACAAGAGCTTTGGCGAAGAGGACTGCAAATTATGACATGGATTCCGAAGATGAAGAATGGTTGAATAAGTTCAATGATGATTTTTTTGGTGAGAATGTGACTGATGAGCATGTCTCAGAGGACAGCTTTGAGTCCATGGTTGATACATTTGAGAAGGCTTATTATTGTAGTCCAGATGATTACTCTGATGAGAATGCAGCCATGAATCGTTTCCTAGATCTGGGTAGAAGAGAAATAGTGGAGGCAGTGTATAACTATTGGATGAAGAAACGGAAGCTGAAACGATCAGCACTGCTTAGAGTTTTCCAGGTAATAAGAGTTCTTATGAAGCATATCATATTCTCGTGGGTGCTGTCTGATATGGGATCTACTTGTGTTGTGGGAATTGTTTGTTATTCCCTCCGTCCAAAAATGAGCCGTTTTTCTTTTGAATTTTGTTCCAAAATGTCTCATCTTTCCTTTAGGAAGTTATGCATGAACAATCAATAATATTCCTATAAAGATTCCCTTGAGTTTGTTACTATACATGCCCATAACTTAAGGTTACAACAGGAAATGTTCCCCACTAACTAATTTATCCTTAATTTTCCCCGATAAGGAATGCAAGATTCTCATTTTGGGACGTAGTGAGTGTTTTTTTTTGTTTGTTTTGTGATTGATTACTTGTGCCTTCAAATTAAACTCCCTCTCATGCTATCTTTTCTGGTGGATGAAACTCTTCACCAAAATTGATATATTTTCGGTTTATTGAATTTTGATTTTCCAGTAATTGTTCATACCTTTTTGTGTGACATCATTTTTATTAGAAAATTGTTGGGGTCCGTGACCATTTTGCTTTCAGGACTAATATGAATGTAAAACCTGTAATTGTGGAACAGATTATGTGATGTAAATCTCTTAGTTGGTTGTAGGAAACGGTTCTAAAATCAATCTTGGTATTCATGGAGCTTAGTTCTGGTACTTTATATTGGAAATTATATTTTGATTTAGAATCTAAACACATGTACATTTATTAATAGGGATTTATCCTGTTTCTTTATATAGAGAATATTGGACTACTAATTATATATAGCATATGAAATATGTCATGTCACCCGCCATGATGCATGTGTACTGTTGATGTCCTGGTAGTTTTGTCCCTCTTCTTTTGTGATTGTTTTTTGTAAGTTCAATCTGTAGTGCTTTTCATGATGACTGTTACTTATTTTTTGGGGTGAATAATCTGATCAATACATGATTTTGTTTCTGCACAGGGTCATCAACAGAAGAGAGCTTCCCTTATCCCAAAGCCTGTACTACGCAAGAGAAGATCATTCAAACGACAGCCAAGTCAATTTGGAAGAGGCAAGCAACCAAGTGTCCTCCAAGGTAAATGCCAATGCCTTTTTTATATCAATGCAAAATGATGCATGTTATATTGTCTTCACCTTGGAAAGATGAAGGTGAAAAGGTGTATTACTTTGGGGTAACGGGAACAGATAGACCAAATCAAAGTTAAACATGTACATGTACAAGTTTTGGAGCCATACTTTGTGTAATGTTGCTTCTGCCTCACTTGTATTTAGCCTGGTGAATTTAATAATGAGATATAGGAAACATATAGCTCGTTTTTGGTCATTCGGCATCCAACCTTTGATATTGTTATATAGTGTTATTATTGTAGTTTGGTGATTTATATAAAATTCTATGAACATGCAGCAATAGCAGCTGGACAAGACGCCTTAGAAATCCAAAATGCCTTGCAAAGAGTTGAAGAAGCCAGAGCTTCAGTCAAGAGGTGCACAGAGGTAGCACTTGGTAAGCGTAAAAGGGCCCAATCTCTCATGGAAAGTGCAGACTTGGCAGCGTACAAAGCCACACTTGCAGTTCGAATTGCTGAATCCGCTCAAGTGGCGGAACCAACAGATTGTGTTACCCATTTTCTTGATTGATTGAGTTCCCGGTTTTATGGTAGGCAGGGCTCTTTTTGAAGGGATAGGAGGATCGTCCACCTACTCACTAATGAAAAGAAGTATATGTAACTTTGTATAGTTTTTGTTATTGAATGTATATTTTGTATGGTTATAACCTCACACCATATTATGTGTACAAGGAGATTTTTATTGATTTCCTTGAGGAGGGCAAAAAAGAGAATGAAAATACAGGAGTTCCCATGCTTGTTGTCATTTTCATAATTGTGGTCTCATCTGGACCATCCAAGTGGTACAACAATGGTAAGCCAGACCATAAAGTCTCCAGATTCTTTCACAAAAATGCTCATTTTAGGTACAGAACTCACCTATAAGATGTCTCATTATTGTTGCTCTCAAATATATTGGAATGGGATGGGACACACACACACACACACACTGACCAAATCATAACCATACATGTGGGAGCCACTCTTGTTTTTATGGCAAAATTTACCCTACCAAATGCTTTAATTTTCTTATTTCCTTCCCATTTTCTTTAGTCAAGGGAAGTCCTGTCATAACAACTGTTCAAAAACCCTTCTATTATTGTTACTATTATTTTATAAAAACATTTATTTGTCGTACATGGCTGGGCCGAGAGTTTTGCCATTTTTTATTACACCTGTCCGTGCATAAAATACAACTTCTTGGTTTTTGTTGTAAAACACAACAAAAGAAAGGAAGAAAAGAGCGGATAAGAAGACTGATATTACTATTTGTTGTTATATTACAATAAGAAGAAGAGCTATATATAGGGAAAATTTTCACCTATTTACTCCACTTTCTCTCTAAAATTTCTCACATTTACTGTTTCTTACTCATTTCTCAACTTTCACATTGGTGTGCTCGAGACATTTATTATAACACTTTTAATATTTTACATCCTGTTTTGATGTGTACTATCAATTTTGGCATTGTTGATTTATATTAAGCTAGATTATATTATATACATGCCTCGTAAGCATCCCCTATGAGATTTACCAATTTGATTGGAAACAACGACTAGGGTTTGTGCAAAACTTCACAAGATGTACTTGTTATGTCCTACATTTAAGATGTTTAGTAAAAATATTCTTTATAAGCTTGAGAATCATATGTGGATTGATTGAGATTCACATTATAAGTTGTACTTGCATTGGCTAGGGGAAGGAATGGAGCGATAAGTTTGAGAATGTGAAGCAAAAAGCTATAGATAGAGCTCGCGTAGATATGAGAAGTTAAAGGTTGATTTGGTGTAGTGCAACTGATATTACACATAAATGATCACTTCACAAAATGTACTTATTATGATCGGATCTGCCTGGCAACGTCTTGATCACGAGACACCCAAGGCATGTACTACTTTTGTTAGCTCGTTACATCATTCAAGAATCTTTAGCATTGTGTCTCGTCAATAGTGGATGCCATAGCGTATCTTGTATGTTCTAAATGATGACATTGATTTTCTTTCTTTCTTTGCGACGTTTATAGATGTTTGTTGGTAGAGCTGAATTCGCCAAGGATTTCTATGGTAGGCCTTCCTGGAGTGAACGGTTTGTCAACTGTTACTATAGATGTAGAATTGATGGATTGTATTCTGATATGTTATATATGTGAACAAACAAAAGGAACAAGATCTAATGAACCTGCTAGGAGCAATATATACAACAGTTCTGTTCCTGGGTGGCACAAACACTTTTGCAGTTCAGTATTTTGTGGCAATTGAAAGGACAGACTTCTACTACGAAAGAGCTGCAGGGGTGTACTCTGTATGAATATACACTTATCGGTCGTCCAAAACCAAAGTCAAGAACTGTTGTTGAATATTCATGGACCCATCGCTGTCCAAGGACCATTGCTGCTCAAACTTGAAGTTTTGCAAAGATTTAAAAGCTACGGCGTGTTGTTTCAGGGAGGTTATGATCGATCAGATTCAGCAATTAAATTTATAATATCACTTTCAGTGACTCAAATCTGAATCTTTGTCGTCTAGTCTCTTTTTCAAAGTCATTTTCAATTTATCTTCTTCTGCATTGCCTTATGCACTTGCCCAGGTAAAAATGAAACGAAGAAGCCGAAAACTTGGAATTAATGAAACTTATGATTAATTCTAAGAAATGTATATGATGAATGAGTGCAGGTGACATTAGAGCTAATCTATGTTGCAGCTGCTCAGACTCTATTGTACAGTCTCATCCTTTACTCAATGATTGGGTTCCAAATGAAAATCCAAAAGTTCATGTGGTTCTCTACTACTTCATTATGATATGCTTCAGTTACTTCACTCTTTATGGGCTGACGATCTTGGCTCTCACACCAAACTGCCAAATTGATGCCATTTGCATGTCCTTTCTCGCCTTTTGGAACCTGTTCTCGGGTTCCTTAATTCCCAGAATACTATGTAGTGTTTATATATATAAGGTACTACTGGGCATCTCCAGTGCCATGCCAAGTTGGGAACTTGGACGATCAATTTATGAGCATAACGAAGGTTACGTGTCAGTGAAGATTTACCTTAAAAACCACTTGGGTATCGAACATGACTTGCTAGGTTTTGTAGTCCTCTTCTTCTTCTTCGCCTAAGGCATCAAGTTCCTTAACTTCCAAAGAAAAGAGGGTTACAATAAACTAATATCTCAGACTGACATATCTATGAATAATGAGAGGATACAGAAATGTTGGTTCTTTTCAATGATAAAAATATTAAAAGGAAAAAGCTGTATAATATGTACAACACAATTATTAAAAAGATAGGCACAAGTAACAACCTACTCTTTTGCTTCAAGCAATCTTGGGTGGGGATGTCACTCCAACCCCCAACTTAGCCACATTGGTTAAAACATATAGGTAGTTCCTGAAACTACATAGTTTAATACTTATAAACAGACATTAACAAGAGCAACACATGCATGGTGAAATGTATCTTATTCATTTAACAAGAGCATTAAAACATATAGGTAGTTCCTGAAACTACATAGTTTAATACTTTATAATCAGACATTAACAAGAGCAACACATGCATGGTGAAATGTATCTTATTCATTTAACAAGAGCAGTACTTGTAAATTCTCAGTATAGTTTGTGATAAATAAGCATTTGTAGGAGATACTATTTAATCTCTTTGCTTTCTTTGGAATATTGTCAGAAGAAAGCAAGTTCCATGGAGAGAGAATTTTGAAGCAAAAGCAAAACATGAGTGGACATGTTAAAGAGAGAGTACAAAAGAAGATCGGAAGGGTTTTGAGAACACGAACATAAAGAGACTACCTGAAACAGATGCAGAAAATGATGAAGAACCAGCTGGGAAATGTCAGCAGCAACGGAAGGCTATCAATGGAAGAGATTGAAGATGAGGAGCTTTCAAGACTGGCTATCTCTACATTCCAAACAAGAGAAGAAGAGATTGAGCGAAAGAAGATGCAAGTTAAGGAGAAAGTTGAGCTCCGACTGGGTCGTGCTGAAGAAGAAACAAGGCGATTGGCACAAATTTGGGAAGTAAGTTCAAGATATTATGACATATTCAGCATGACTGTCCATTCATAAGCATAATCAGCTAAAACAAACTAATCATCATAATTCAACTATAGGCTATAGCAATTACTAAATTTCCATAACCTGATTCTCATTGTGCTTGAAACGAAAACAAAATATACAGTAAATACATTGTTGCACACACACACCAAGAATGGGTACGAAATTTATCCAGACTAGAAGCTAGAAGTGCTTGAAAGTGTATCAACTATTTGTTTTGATTGTGCATTCTACTAGGAGCTAGAAGTGCTTGAAAGTGTATCAACTATTTGTTTTGATTGTGCATTCTACTAGGAGCTAGAAGTGCTAGGAGATCCAATGAGAAAAGAAATTGCAACTGTTCGCAAGAGAGTTGACATGGTTAGCCGTGACCTAAAGCCACTGAGACAAAGCTGCCAGAAAAAGGTTTTACTATTATGTCTTATGTTTTCATCTATGTTGATTTTGGCTGAATATGCACTAGACACTATTCTACAGACTTTGAAAAAATTGAAAAAATGTTCAATTCACATTCTCACTGGCAACAGGAAAGAGAATACAAAGAGGCCTTGGAAGCTTTCAATGAAAAGAACAAGGAAAAAGCTCAGCTGATTACCACATTAATGGAGGTAAATTTTTGGAATTTAACTAGCAAGTAAGAGTATTCCCATTGCTCTTCATCTCCCTAAACTCCAAATATTTCTCTTTCAATCTTTATGTTTCCTACAGAAGCCCATAAATTCTTTTCCCTAACTCGCATAATTTTGCCTTTGTTATATATTTGATTTTCTTATCAGTTGCTAACTGAGAGTGAGAGGCTGAGGATGACAAAGTTGGAGGAGCTAAGCAAACATATCTAGTGCTGTTAGACTAGTGATGTGCATGTGTACCATATCTGCTATGTAAGGAGTGTCCAGAAGGATGGTTGCCACCATCAACCCATCTTTCCAATAAAAACAAGCTTTGTTTATTTCAGTAAGCACACTTATGGCAGTAATTATACAGCTAAAGTTCCTGGGATTATAAATAGAATCTTTTACATGGCAATAGAGAAAAACTCACTAGACAACAAGTTTCTGGTTGATATAGGAAAAAAGAAGATCCCTGTTCTTTAATCATGAGCAAGCTGTTTGTACTCTGCCAGAAGCTTTGGGATATCGTCAATGCGCAACTGAAAATAATCAAGGCTACAATTAGAAATGGATAACATGGAGGAAATGTTAGAAAATGGTAAGGAAATCAATTCAAATGATAATAATAAAGACATGAAGTGAAGCACAAACAATAAAGAGGACAATTTATTATTGCTAGCCCAACGAAATAGATAGCAATGCCCCCTAACCTCACTTCCATTTTTCCACCCCCAAAAAGAAGAAAAAACAATGAAATGAAGTTCAGCTTTGGGGAACGCTGTCTCTTGTAAAATAATGTAAATTAGGTGGAACAAGATGCACAAGCCAGTTTTTTTGGATTGATATATAAAATTTAATTGTTTTTTCATACCACGATAAATATTTTATTTATTTATAGATAAGCTATTATTAATTAATCCATGACCTTGGTTAGAGCCTGCAATTTGGACCCAAAACCGCGACTGCGAGCACCCGAAATCCTATCTGACTAACTTTCGGATTGAGTTGGATTTATCTTGTAAGATTTTGGGTTGCTTCGGGCGACCCCACACAAATTAACTCATTATATGCCTAAAAAGTGAATTCTAAGAGGCAAGGGGTAGAAGAAGCATCCTGGAGAATATGAGCATGAATGTTTGTATTTTATATACCTGAGAAGCATTTTGAATATGATAAAACCGATGAGCTTCTTTTCCAATGGACGGTAAATCAGACGCATCATTTGATCTGGCATAGTCACAACCACAACAACAGATAATCT
Source organism: Pelargonium cotyledonis (assembly GCA_036897625.1). Classification (NCBI taxonomy): domain Eukaryota; kingdom Viridiplantae; phylum Streptophyta; class Magnoliopsida; order Geraniales; family Geraniaceae; genus Pelargonium; species Pelargonium cotyledonis. The sequence goes on along the minus strand of JAYMTA010000179.1, from coordinate 8,260 downwards.
AAAGTTAGGGTGACCTTTCCACATCTAGAAACAACCCCTTGTTATTTGCAGCTTTTCATCAAGTATGTGATCAGGAAAAACTGATGTACTTTTGACTAGTCTTACATATAATGATGGGCAATCAAACGTTGGTAGTCTCGAAGCAAGGGTCCAAGCTCCTTAAGCGGAATTGTCTTTGGATCAGACTTCTTCCAGTGGTCACGGAGAGCCTGTGTTGCCTATTTTTCACCATAGAGAATATTATCAATACAAGAAACAAGAAACCTTAAACATAACTCATTAGGATTACATGAATGTGTGAAACCTGTCCATTGCTGGAAACTCTTTGACCAGTCAACCTCAATGCTAATCCAGTGAACTCTTTGTCTTCAAACTCATCTACAACTTGACGGCCAGAACTAGAGAATGAAACTGAGAAGTCTAACCTTTTCTGTAATTCTGAGATAGCAGATTCTTGATTTTGGCTTTCCTATGAACAACAAAAGATTAAGAATATAAAGTCTTCATCATGATGATTCCAGACAGATCAAACGTTGCCTCCAAAGTGAGAAAATTAATATCTGAAATTTCAACACTGTCAACACTAGCATTCAAAAAGCTCGAGCATGATACAACCAGATTATACATTTCAACTACCCAGTAAACAAATTGATTCAGATATGAAATAAATCTCGCAACTATGTGAACTTCCCAAGAAGTCATATTTATAACAAGGTTATTCATGATAGTGTGAATATCTGCATTGGAAAACTTCAAAATTAATTGCATGGATTTGTATTAATACCTTTTGTGCGGATTGGATGCTATCATTACCCATGGTCGTAGCCTTATTTTCAGAGTGATCTATTGGAGAAGATGAAATATATCGTTTTGCAATAGGATCCTCTGCAGTAAAAATATAAATAAAAAGGCAAGTTAAAAATTTTATCCTAAAGCTGATTGATACAAATCTATAAAAAAATCAATTTTTTTTTTTTTTGATAATTCTCCTTCGATACAACAGTTAAGGAGAAATCTATGCACATACATGAACCTATTTCTGCTAATTTTGTTTCTTCATTTGTGCAGTCTCGAAAAGTTTTCATGACCAAGTCACATTGTAGGATTACTTGATCTAAATTCTTATAACTCGTGAAGGAGATAACCTGGGACCAGCTCAACATCACTAAAAAGAAAATTAATGCAATTTCATTAACATAGAGTGAAAAGAATGCACTTGATATTATCAAAACTCATAAGAAAGAACAGTATGAACATTGTTTAACATCTATATGCACATACATTCCTGAAGGAGATAACCTGGGGCCAGCTCAACATCACTAAAAAGAAAACTAATGCAATTTCATTAACATAGAGTGAAAAGGATGCACTTGATATCATCAAAACACATAACAAAGAACAATATGAACATTGTTTAACATCTATATGCACAAGCATTCCTGGCTACCCTGTTGATACATGTAAGATATCATGGACAATGCATCAAACAACATATGAAATGCCATGCACAACAGGATATTTGGAAATAGGTTTATAGACCATCCACAAAAATTGACATAAAAAAGACACAAATGAATGACAATCCATGATTTGGTCCAGATAATCATGTACGTGAAAATCCCACAAGGAAAATGGTCATAAAAAATGAAAACAACTAAGGTTGCATTTGGTTTTGATTTGAAATTTGAAATGTTGTATTTCAAATAAAAATAAAATTTTAGGAAAACCAAATGACAAGGCGTGAGTAAAGCATCTTTTGAATCCAATCGGATTTGAACTAAATCCAAATGTGCATCCAAACATTGGATTTGGCTCAAATCCAAGATTTCAAATGAACTCCAAACGGACCATAATGGAAAATAGAATTAAAGTATTTGGATGGTACCTTCGGTAACCAACCACCATATATCACCAAAAGTTGATTTACCATCAAAGCCACCAAATAAGAGATAACGTGATCCAATACATGTCATAGAATGGTATGCTCGAGCTGGAGGAGGTTCATTGCCTGTTGGTAAGCGCTTCCACTGTGCAGACACTAAACACCAAAAACAGAGCATAGGGCCCCAAGAAAAGCTCAGTTTAAATTCCAATGAGATAAAAGGGGAATATGAATACTTTGGGAGGGTGAAAATAATGTGCATCTAGTTAAAATGACATATCAGAGAATGGGGGCAATGATTTAAAAAAAATAATAATACAAAAGAGTAAAATGTGAACAGAGGATATGAAAAGTCCTATGAAGCACCGAAACTCGAATCAGACAGAACACTCTTCATGTCGGACACATGAATTAGCAATAAAAAAAATCTGGCACCACCCGCAAGCCCTCGATGGCCGACACAATGTCCTACTGAAAATAGTTTTTAAAATCATTTTTAAATTTATTTTAATAAAACATTTATGTTAGTTGTTTGTGAGATTTCAATAACGGGCTAAATACAATGGCTTGGACTTTTCATACTAAAAGGTCAACCTTATTAGTAGGGTTTCACTTGCATCATTATATTTAGCCACTTTCCTTTGTAATTTTTCAATGTGGGACAACACTCACTTCAACACTCCCCTCACGTGCAAGTCTCACATTTTTCTTTTTATCGGTGAGCTCGACACGTGCACAATCGGGGGACTTTTAACACTGGAGGAGGCAACATAAACAGGCTACCTTCGAGGCAAAGCCTGGATCAAAACCAGCTCTGATACCATGTGAAATTTCAATAATGGGCTAAATCCAATGGTTTGGGCTTCCCATACTAGAAGGTCAACCTTACTAGTAGGGTTTCACTTGCACCATTATATTTAACCACTTACCTTTGTAATTTTTCAATGTGGAACAACACCCACTTCAACAGTGTTGTTTGCTTAGTTTGAACTTATGTTAATTACAATTTGGCATACTATCAAGTTTGATTTCAATACAATTAAAAACCATAAATACATAAAATTTGCTATATATAATATATTTTTTTATACACATTTTAAAATTAACGTGTCATAATGTATCGTGTCGCGTGTCGGTAAGGGTGCAACATAGGTGAAAACCCATGATTAAAGAAACTGTAATCAGTCCTTGTGGAGGTATGGCTTTCAGTAAAGATTTTTTGTATTAACTTTTCTTCACCAAGAGAGGATGTGAGCTAACTTCAGCATAAACAATACAGATGGTTCATTAACTAAACAACACATTTGGCCCAATCCAGTGGAACCCAACAGCTAAGAAAGAACCACTCACCCCTATCCAAAACAATGCAATCATTGTAATATATGTCATAACGGCTCAACCACCCACCAGTTCCATGGCCTCCAAATAACAAGAGCTATAAAAATTGAAACCAAGGAACAAAAAATGTTAGAAGTAATAAATTTGTAGAATGAAGTCTAAACATGATATAAAGAGATTAAAAATCTGCTAGGTACATGAAGTAATATCGGATACAAAATAGCGGCAAACATTAACTTTTGTGCACCCTCTCAGTTCAAAACTGTTGCAGAATAAAAACCATCATATATATCAGGTATGATTTATACCCCATCAAATTCAATTCAATGATAAAACATCAAGCTGATTAGATAATTTTTCCCAATTTGTTCACAGACAGAGAACAAACCCCATGGAGCCTAATCCATGGAAGACAATTAATATCAAAACCTTTGTTATATGCTCTCTCTGCAATTCAAAACTTAAAAGCAAGTGTAATGGGTTTCTTTTTTCTTGTTTTCACATATACATATTGTGTGTGTGTGTGTGTGTGTGTGTTAGGTGTGGGTGCAAGGAGCCGTGTATGAAGATATATATCACAGGGAGAGAAAGAGTTCTAGAGAAGTGTATTACATAATGCCCTCCAGATGTGACAGTATGACCACAACGGGCTGATGGAACCTGCCCAGGAAGCTTCAATTGAGTCCATCCAGGTGTTTCATTCTCTTCCTTCCACAAGAAACAAACGGGAAAAAATCAACTTAGAGTAAGAAGACCATATATTATGTACATGCACACCTCCATTGATTACTGAACTGCAGCAAAGAACAAAATTGCAGAAGACAGATTCATAAGCAATACTAAGACAGACAAACAAAGCCTGACTAACTCATTAATGAACATTTAGGATATAACCATTCATTTAGTCAATTTGAAGCCACAGCTTAGCTAGGTGCAAGGATAATGGTGCAATGGCATTACATTACTACTGCAATACTTGAAGATAAGAATAATTCAATTGGAAAAGGTCATATTTGGACCTTTCATGGATACTCGATGGAGTGACTATAGCACTGAAAACTCATTGTCCTCAGAACTGCGCAAGGCATCACTTTTAGGAAAAGACACCAATTCTTTAGATGGTCATCTTTTCTGGTCGCTACTGTCACAATGATGAATACATAACATTCTAATATAAATTTTTCATCCTACGTGATCCCACAAAACTTAGCATGATTTTTGGGGGGTAATTGTTGATAACCTTTATGAACTGGTCACTTAATGCACATGATCCCTATAACTATTTTCCAAAATAGATGACCATCAAAACTCTTCTAACTCATTCTGTCAGTAAAATACAACATCAAATTAGTCTCTCATCATGTGCATTGCATATGACATTATTTTTTAAGAATATTAGTATTCTTCATTGTTCTATTTCCAGAAACTTCGAGTCTTTGAAATTTCTGGAAAATCCCCAAATTTTAAGAATACCCTCAAACACCTTTGCAGATTTTTGTGTCTTTGAACACAAATCAAGTCAAAATATTAAACCAAAATCAAGTCTTTGAACACAAATCAAAACTCAATCTGAACAAAATATTGAACCAAAATCAATATGCAAAACCAAAATCAGAAAAAGGAAGAGAAATCCCAAACTCAAAATGCAAAATCCATGATTATGATAACCTTAGGTTAGAGATTTTTTTTCAATTCATGAACTATCTGTAGATTGTGTACAAGAGAACTGCAATATATTAAACTCAAAATAAATATGCAAAACTAACATCAAGCACTAATACATCTATCTATAATACACAAGAATGAATCATGATAAATCAACATCCCGAAAGATAAGCTTAATTCAAACTACATCTATCTATACCATCGAATTTTTAGGAATTATAACATGAACCATATGCTTTAAGTGACTAATACATGCGGGTATCTGCAATTTCCCCTTCTTTATTTGCATGTACACTATAAACACTCCTTACAAGCTTACAAAAAGATCTTTATTCTTGTCTTTTGATCCTAACTTGTTCTTTAAAAATGTCTACCACTCTACCAAGCCTTAAATTTATACACGCAAAATTTCTTATCGTACATTGTGAATGTCTACCCGTCATAAAAAAACAAGTCAAATTTGTTTGAAGTCTATCATCGAATCAATCAAATCCAATGTAGAGATGTAAGTATATTCCTAGCATCAAAACATTGTAATCATGTAACATATTAATTTAAAAAGATCTTCAAAAGTGTTAGGCACGAGCTAGAAGCAAAAATGGCAAGTTGTGTTTGAGAACTTGAGGGATATAGTATAGCATATCTGAATTTCCTACTAAAAATATGAAAGGAATTCATCTACTAACCTTCTTCAATGAGACCCTTCAAAGCCCACAAATCACCCATGATTGGCCCACCACCACCTACAATGTAACGAACATTATCATGTCCACTAAGAACTGCTGAAAATGTGTCTTATAAGTGAAAGCCAGAAAACTGGAATATATCACTGAAGAGAAGAACTTTCATATAGCCTAAAGAAATTACTCTTGCAATAAGATTATGTATGCAAACAATTAATTTTGATCAGCACAGTCACTGTTTACACATCACATAAGCTGAGACAATTTGACATCATGAACTGCAACATTTAAGGTATATCTTTCTAAAAACTATTAAATGCAATCAACAAGCATACCCCAACAAACATGCCAACTTTTGTCCCTTGTAAGTAATCCTATTTATTAACAAGTGAAAGAAATACTAAAGCAAATTTGTTTTGCTGCAAACAGAAATGATAAATTACTTGATGTTACAATGAAATTAAAAACCATCCCGAAAAGGGAATAAGCATAAAAATCAAAGATTAGGCCCATGACTGTATTAGGAGTCAGGATAGTACTTCACCTCGACCACCATAGACAAGTAGTCGTTTCTCAACCATAGTCGCTGTGTGGCCACATCTAGGTGGAGGCAATGATCCAGAAACTGCTAGCTCCACCCATTCAAGCGACACTATTTGAAGCACATAACATGACAAAGTAATTCAACACCACATTAATTAGTATTGCATTATCAACTTATTGAAGAAAAAAAGATTACTTGTGTCCATGACAAACACATCTGACAGCCACTTTTTACCATCCCATCCACCAAACCTGCAATCAGTTACTTCTTAATGAATAATAACACAGATTAAGTAAATAAATAAATAAAACATTTGCCAGAAGTTAATGGAGGATACGGTACAATGTAATAATACTCACATAACAATCTTTCGGTTCCCAATTGCTGAAGCTGCAGAAAAATCTCGAGGTGAAGGTAGGTCGCCAAAGCTAATCAGCTCTGACCATTGCCATATATCTGGAACAAACATGACCTTGGTTCATATAGCACAGCTCCAGGAAATCAAATAAAAGGAAATGCTAGGGTTATTAATTTTGATAATGCATTTTCTCTTCATAATGCTTTAATTATATTTATAAAAAAAATACAAGGATAGTCTTACCAGTATCTAAGACCCAAAAGTCACCTAACCTGTGGATTCAATTCCGGTGTCAGTCGCATGTTTGATGATATTGATAGGGTAACAAATTAAATTCATTTGGACAAGACAAGTATACATATTAGAGGTATGCACAAACCTTCTGCTACCAGAACGACCGCCAAAGATGAACATGTTACAATCAATTGCAACAGCAACGTGAAATGCTCGCGGGCTGGGACCCTCTTGTCCATCAGACCCACCCCCTGTACACTCTGGCTGAAACCATAGTTTGTTCTCTGAAACATCCAAAAGGTCAAAACTTGAGAACACATTTTAGCTTAGCCCACTTAACAAAATGCTATTAGTTAAACGTGCAACAAACACATACCTAAAAAGCGTGTATTGGTATCCAAACCACCAAATTCTATTCAGAGATCATTATCAGAACACAATTTACCTTAAACTCAACAATCAAACTTTGAATAAAGTCATTGAATTACTTCCAACTAAAGCTTGTTAAGTTCATTTTGAAATTCCTACTTCCAAAGCAATAACTTTGCTAAATCTGCTTAGCTTTCTTCGCTAATAATGGGTTCAAAAAATTTCTTGTTGACACAGAGACTTGATCTACATCATTAACCACAATTGCACTGAAGTTCACAATCACACAGATCATGCTGCATACATATGTAACAATCAGACTGGAATTCATTTCTAATCTAAGCAGAAAAAGAAAAATTACAAATCAAGAACACCCAGAAAACTCATAAGGTAATATTCTAAGTTCTTCAATGAATGGTCCACAGAACCAGATTGGAAACCAATGAATCGTTCAAGTTAAATCTAAACAAAACACAAATACACAATACCAGTATCATATACTATGATGTCACCGAGGAATTTCTTGTCGACAAGGCCACCGAACACGACGACCTTCGATTTCCCGATAGAGACAGCAGTGTGGCCACTGAGATTGAAAAGAAGAATGAAGCCACAAATCTCCGAGGACAAAAATGATTGTTAAATACATGTTTAGATAGAGATGGGGATGGGGATACCTGCGTGGCTGGGGAAGATTGCCTCCGAAATCGGAGGACAATGCTCGAACCCAGTAGTGCATTTTTCGGTCTCTGAGTCTCAGGCGTGTCTTCGATGCTCGCTGATGACGAACAAGGCTGTGTTGGTCTTCTCGTTCCTCAGTCGCGTCTAGTTTTGTAATTAAAAACTAGTATCTTTGTCTAAGATGTTCAGGTTAGGGTTTGACACGTTTCTTGTTGAATGAAAGAATATGATAAATGATTTTTTTTTGTTTAATCATCAATCCATTAATTTTATGTTTATTCGATCTTTAATCTAAAATCAATCCAGACCGATTTTAATATCTATTTATAAAGTATATTTTTATATATATTCTATTAGTACTTGTACTCTTTTTTGTTGTAAAGAAGAAAAGTCAAATTAATTGACTTAATATTTTTGATCTTATTAATATATATAATTTAAATAATAGAATTATATTTGACACATAAATAAAGTGTTATTTTAATTGATTAAAATATTTTAATTAT